>JAULBS010081544.1:0-17098 GCA_032355785.1 Symmetromphalus regularis | reverse complement strand
ATTGTAGTAAGTAATTTAAATTCACATTGTAATGATTAGATTAAATACGTCTTCACCGACTAGCATGATAAAATTGTAGTAAGTAATTTAAATTCACATTGTAATGATTAGATTAAATACGTCTTCACCGACTAGCATGATAAAATTGTGTCAGTATCAGATATTTTATTTTACATGTCAGTATGTTATTTTTGGCGAGATAATTATTGGTTCTGGCCTTATGATGAAGATTTCAGAGATTTATTAGATTTTTGAAAGTGGGAAAACAAGATAACCCCATTTCAGTTTGTAATAATAAATTGACTATTAAACCAAGCATAAACTTGTAACAAAAAAAAAAAAAAAAAATTTAAAAGAATAAACTAACAAAATAATTAAAATAAAAACCTATGATTGATGTTTCTTTACCATAACAATAATTATTATTTTATTTAAAGCTATTATGTTGCTTGTTTTTCCACTCGAGAGTAAACATTCATAGGATGAATCTCACTTGTTATCCTACATATTTGTTCCCTTGGGAATGGCTAATCGCGAATGAATATTTTACCAGTGACTTTGATGAACAGTCACTTAGTCATTCCTACTGACAGGGATGCAAATGATATTTGACAACAAAGCACACACTGCCTGTAATTAGTTTACGAAATACGACGACGAAAAATGTATCTTTTTTGTTCAAATAAAAAATAATGTAATAATTATATGCATGCTTTATAATATTTCGCATTACTAGAAATACAACACATATTTTGATCATTTTATAAAAAAACATGGCAATTTTATGTGTTTTAATATTGCATAGAGCTAATGTCTGGAAATAAATCAGTCTGCTATCATCTGCAAGTTAGAACAAGACATTTTTTTTTGTCAGACACCTTCAGAAATCCGTAACAAAAAAAAAACAATTATATATAAAAAATAATAATAATAATAATAAAAAAATGCCCAACGTATAGTAATAAAAACAGTTTTCTTTATTATTTCATTAGCGATACCTATCCTAACACAAAACAAAACAAATCACACACATACAAAAAAAATAAAAATAATAATAAACAAAATAAAAATACGCACGCCATCCTTTGTTGAGTTCTAGTAGATCTATGAACTTAGGTGTTCTAGAAAAAAGAAATCTATACTTACAAACATATTTGAATGCTTGAACTTATACATTGAAATAACTCCATCAAAACGATTTCTTTTGTTCTCTACATTTGACAGTTCATAAGAGGGCTGACAGGATATCTGATGTGTTTTAAAGTCAATTAGTTGTGGGCAAAGAAATCAATATCATTTAATGGCTTCTTGAATTTAACGTTACGAAGTCGGGCAATTGGTACAGTAGATGAATGAACTTTGTCATGTGGGCTCAGTGTCTGATTGCACTCATAATAAAATTGACCACATTAAAGAACTAAAACGTATTTCAATATATTTAGTTTTCATTTATTTAATTATATTTTATTTTGCTCTCTCTCTCTCTCTCTCTCTCTCTCTCTCACTCTCTCTCTCTCTCTCTCTCGCTCTCTCTCTGTACGTGTGTGTGTGTGTGTGTGTTGTTAAATGCAATACATTTCATAACAGATAAAAAAAATTGCTCCTCAAAAAAAGTAAAATCAAACTAAAACTACATGTATAATCCCGGATCAAGTTTCTTATAATATATTTATACCTTAAATTATGTAGTTATATATTTAAATAGCACACCCAATATCTTCTCTCCCAAGTTCCAATCGAAATAAATAAATTAATTCAATAATACATTTTATCATCCAAAGAAAATACGTATAGCTATACAGACATAGCAGTTTGACCTATTTTATTATAACGTCTGAAACAAATACCCCAACAAACTCCCATCCTTCCAGACCCAAAGAACTTATACGCACGCACAGACGTAGCCATAAATTCAAAATACGGACTCGCCATATACCTCTGTGTGGTGCCCAATTAAACCAATTAAAAGAGGTGTGCTTAAAAAATAAAATAAAACATATGGAAAAATAACTGTGGTGTGAGACCCAAACAAGCAACAGTCAGGCGGAGAACAAATAGCGCGTGCATGTTCGCGCCGACAGCTGGACAGAGAGAGACCTCTACCGGACGATTGTGCCATAAACAGTGATTTTGCCCTAAGTACCCGCTATTATCGTGATTTTTATTACCCCTTGGGGCGATACAGTGACGAATGGCTCGCGCAGTCACATCCAATTACGGGTACGGAGCGCGTGATCTGAACCACTGGTCGCTTCACCACGCGCACGTTTCTTTCAAGTTCCAGTCGGCGCGCACAAATTACCCCGACTTGGGAAAATGTCCGCAAGCCCAGAGGAGGGAAAATATAGCGTGATTCTAACTATCCCGGTATAATAATCTAAAAAAGCAAGGTGTAAGATCCGAGGCTTTATGATGGCTGTATGATTGAATTCCCAGGTGAAATTATCACCTGGTATTATGTGAAATAATGACGGTCATATCTATATAATAAAAGGATGCCATGATGTCGGTGGATAAACGGTTTATTAAATTGTGTTAATTTTAATGATTCACTTCGTTTAACGGTTTATGAAACGCATTTTGTGATGTTAGAGATACAATATACATAAATGTTTTAATACAGGGATATGAATAACTATTTAAACGACAAAAAAACCCCAGATAAAATAGAATATAACAAAGCAAACACTTATGATTTATAATATGTAATCACAGGACCGGCGCCAACGAAATCACAGGACCAGCGCCACCAAAGGGGGGCGGGTGGGAGGGAGCAAAAGGAGGGTCGTTATAAAATATTTTCCAAAGATGATTTATGTATTATTAATATGAAATTATTTTGACAATATTTGTATGTAAGCAATAATATGCTTATATCGTTTCTATTTATCACTGTAAATGTTGCAATTCATTATTTAAAACAATAAAATAAATAAATCGATAACAGTTGAAACAAACTAGAAACTTAGCAATATACGTGAAAATAAAATAAATACTTATGATTTATCACTATCTGTGGTTTCGACCTTTTGTATTTAAATAAATTATGACTGAATAGTGTAAATCAGAAGAAAAATATAGCAGCGAATTCGACGTTAACCTAGGATCAGTCCTTTTAATATTGTTTTATTATTTATCTTGTCTTTATTGACTGATTGAAAATTATGTTTTGCTTTTAAGAAACAAATGGATTAGGCACACGTTTTCCAACTTACTAGGCTTTCTCCATAATGCATACATCATAGACGACAGTGAAGTGTTACATTTATGCAACATAATTAAAACAGATAATTATGAACAAAATTGAATGTTTATTTATAACTAAAATACAAATAATTACAAACAAAATTATTAATAAATGTTCACTATATTTGTTATTTATGACGACTGCCACCCGTTTTAGATATATTAACTATGATATATGCCTTAAAGTGCTAGTAGTTCTATGCATTCATTTCATTTTGGCTTCAACACATTATTTTAAGATAGCGAAGCGAGCTAAACAAAATCGATTTAGTTGCTGGATAGCGTGTAGAAACTGAAGATGAGTTTCATTGTTGTTACAAACACAATGTGTTTTTGTTTGTTTTTAAAATTATTGAATATTAGTCACAATGTCAGCAAAATTAACATCAATCAGAGATGAAGAATGAAAAATAATATTTTATATTTCTATACACGTGATAAAGTTACACTTCTATTGTTTTCTTTGTTTATGTTCAGGAAATGTTTTGGTTTATTATTATATTATTATTTAAAAAAAAAATTGTATATTTGTAAAAAAAAATTGAAAATTGTTTTTAACAGTGAATTATAAGCATAGATAAGATTAAATGTGATAAAACAAATTTAAATATAATTTTGTTTTAATATGAAAAGATTAACAATTAAAACAAAATCTTCATTGAACTTTTACACAAACCATTAAAGGTATATACGATAAATGTAAAATTGTTCTTCAATATTCCAAATGTGATTTTATTCAGTCGAATACTTTTAATTTTTGTTTTGCATACAATTTAATTATTTACATGAAAAGTAAAGAAAACTTTTATTTTTATTATTAATAAACAAAATAATAATAATAATAAGTACAATAAAGAAGAAAGACAACCTATACATTTTTAATGTAGTTTTTCTCTCCGCACTACTGTCATTATCTTCTGACTGAAGAGGAAAATTATGCTCTTATCTCACATCACGTTACAATACTATTGTGACACAGTGTAATTACAATTATTAGTTTATTTCCTCAATACAATTATATTACAGCTATGTACTCACTGCTAGCTATATAATTATTTTATTTCAACACGAAATAAAACTTTGTTTTGACAGAACAAATAAATATATGATTTCTAGCAAATGTGTCTTAGTAAACCATATTATTTTTGCAAATATGTATATTTGTTCAAACTTGTTAAACGTCATAGTATTATTACACTCAATTACCTTTTATTTTTTTTAATATAATGTTATTTTATAATACATTAAATATTTTTTATAATACATTAAACATGTTTTCAACTGTAAATGTGTCTTTTAATTATCACAAATTAATTATTTAATAAGAAAGGTTTTTTTGGATTATAGTTATAGGCCTACATCCCTGCTATTGATATTAACCTTTTAATCTATTAAAATTTCAGCAAATTATAAAAAGAATCATTTGTTAGATTTGATAATTAATCCCCTAAAACGATAGAGAAAAAAAATAATAATACAGACAGGCATTCTGTTTTATTATTGGGGGATTAAAAATAATATCTGTAAATTTACCTGAACCAATTTATAGAAAATATATCATGACATTAAGTTAATTAATGAAATGAATGTTTTTTTTAAAGTAAAGTAGAATAAAACCCTATTGGAATATTACGTTTTTCGTTAAAAAAATAAATGAGGAATTACGTAATGATGAACGGTAATTTTCTGATTTAGATAAGTGGATTTCGTTTTGAGAGAAACAAACCTAAAGGAATATAATGTGTGTCTGAAGACACCGTATATACAACTCATTTTATATATAATGTCTATTCAACAAGTTAAAACTGATTGATGACATACTACGTTACCAATTTGAATTTGATTAAAATCATACTTACAACTTTAAAACATTAGATGAAGAGAAAACAAAATAATTTAAGCATTTATCACGAGTTATGAAAATATAATAATAAATTTTATTATAAAACATATTGTAATTGTGTTACTTTTCACACTTGCAATAAATGAAAATTTAATGCAGTGTATTTAAATATATTAATTTAGGAGACAATCTTTCAATAATTTCACAAAAATTACAAAGAATTTACCAGTTTCAAGGTTTTGCTTGAAGCTGACAGATATAACACATGTCTATATATAGCAAAACAACAGTAACACGACAATGAAAATACTTTATTCAGTAATATGTACTGTCTTGGCTGCCATAATGATGAAAATGGCCGTTAAGAAATGTTCAAATTACAAGAATGATCCAAAATATTTTTTGGCTCCTTTTTATTAAAAAAAAAAATATATTTACAATACTAAAATCAAAATACAACAAAACAAAAACAAACATTTTATTAAAAAAAAATAGTTACCTTTTGTTCTATGTTGACCCAAAATAAACGTATCTTGAATAATAGTGTTCAAGGAGAACCCCCTCCCCCTATCCCCAACTAACTGTTTTCTTCGGCTCATTTCCTAATACATTCTTTAGGTCTTTTTTTTTTAATGAATTATTGAAATCATTAGTTTAACAAATTGTTGGGTGTTTCTTTGTCTCTAAAATCAATAGTTGGTTAAAATAATTCCATATAATATTTTTTTCTTATTCGTTTCTTCAAACGCTTTCAGATACTTCTGTGACAAAAACATTACCAAAATATAAAGAAAAAGCATTGGCGTAGCTTGGGTATTTTTTCTAGTGAGACAAACTTTGACAAAGGTTTTTATTTCTCGTATTTTAATCAACTTTTATAACATTAATTACATTAAAAAAATTCTGCAAAAAATCTAGTGAGTCAGTTGCCTCATTGCCTCAATGGAAGTTACGCCACTGAAAAGAATCATTATTTTAGTAAAACGTTGGTAGATACTTTTAAAATATTACCTACTGTACTTAATCTTTTTGAAATCTTTTCTTTTTACAGTCCCACCCTCCCTCAGTTTTAAAGGCACTTCGGTGATAAAAAAAACCCCTCTATTAAAATATTTTATAAATTGGAAAAATAATTATTTTAATAAACTATGGACTTTAAAAAATCATTACAAAATTCCTGTCAAACTATTTGGGTAAAACAGGACAAGAATGCGAGGATCATTGAACAAGCTAACATCTCAGGCGGTTCTAATCGCACCAGACAAAGTTAAATTAGTCTGAATGCAAACACAGTCCCGAGGCTAAAATCTGTTGAAAATGAAAATTAAATCGCCAACAACTAAACAGCATCGTCGTTCATGCACGTGCCGTCGGACGGTCGCGAGGTAGGATACAGTTGCATGGTCACGTGATCGAAAACGTGATTTGTGAAGAACCGAGCTTTCGCTTCAGCTTTTTCTTCCAACATTTCACGCCTCATGATGTTGTATAAATTCAGTGGGCGGACAGGCAAACACTAAACCGCCTATATTGTCTACTATGAATAAGACGATTCACGGCTACTTTGCATTCCAGTATTCCCAGCTGGAATCCTCTTGACTCGAGGGAATTTAGAGACGTTGGAAATAAATGCGTTGCGTTTATGAAAATAACAAATTAATAGACTTGAAGTGCGTATAGGCGGCTACGAGCAAGGTTGTGGCATTTTAAGACCTGTATGCGTAGAAAACAGACGTGATACGGTAGTGACACTGCACTTGAATGACACTTATCTTTTAACGCCACGGAATCTCCGCCTCATTTCTCCCGAGGTTTAGCCCTCCGAGCTGCCACGGAAATCCCGTCAGCCAATCAAAGTGGCTCTCTCATAATCATATCTCTTTATGTTAGAGCATATTGAAGCGACTTGTTAAGCCACAGGATCTGCTATTCGACTCATCCCTAGCAATTTCGGTGTTTCTCACCTTGATGTTATTTGCCCAGGTCGAACGGGGGACCTAAACGTTATGGCTTTTAACCCTATATTTCTTCAGCGGCCAATGGATTACGCCATGGGGTCTCTCCTCGGGCAACACCCTTACCTCCCGGGGGTGGCATTTCACCCTTCGGGCTTGGCAGCACCAATGTTGCCAAAGCTCCAGCAGGCGATGGCACGATCCCCCTTAATTCCAGGTGATTTTCTGCCCCACCCCCAGCCGTACAGACCGTTCCGGGGGCTAGAAAATCCAGACCAAGACGTTCAAGATGACCCCAAGGTGGAGCTGGACAATAGGGAGCTGTGGGAGAGCTTTAACAAACATGGGACAGAGATGGTCATAACGAAATCCGGAAGGTAAGTCGTTGTTGTAGTAGTAGTTGTATATATTGTTGGCATCGTCATTAATGTATAATGTTATCACTGTACATCGAACGTAGTCATTTTTTGCATTGTTATTGTCTTTATTACATGGTATTTGCGTTATCACTATCGTGCGAACTATACAATGTTATTACTTTACATTGTATGCCGTCGTAGTTATAATTGTTGACATGGTTGGCGGCATCTTCATGACATTTTTGTGTTGGTGTCATCTGGATTGTATTCAGTAGAAAACCTACCATGTAAAGATCCCCAACCTTAGTAATCGTTCAATGGAAGGATCATTTGATGTGGCTACTATTAATAATAATAATAATAATAATAATAAAATAATAATAATAATAATAATAATAATAATAACAATAACAAAAATAATAAAATTAAAAATTAATAATGCGATCCCTAACCCTAATTTGATGATACAAATAAATTAATTAAGTACAATTTTAATTAAACTAATCTTACCTGAAGGGAGGATATTCCTGGTGGATATTTTATATGTCGCTGTCAACCATATGTCGTCTTAGTCGACGTGGTTGTTTACATTGTTGACACCGTCTTCACACTTTTGCACTGGTGTCATCTGGAAGTATAGAATATAGTAACGTACCTGTCACACTATGCTATATTGGTATATCGTGATGGTAATTCATTTCATTGTTAGGCGTTGTGATTTCCAGGTAATTGCGCGTACACACTATGTACAACGGTTGTCATGTTTGTGTCACATGTTTTTTTTACACAATATACACCTTTCAGCTGTTACGTGTAACAATCATTATCTGTACAGCGTACAATATCCTCACACATTTAATTAATTATATTTTTGTTATATCTATGCATACAATGCTGGGTTTCATCAAAATAATCCGATAAACACGCTGTGATTTTCAAAATGTATAAATAAATTCATTTTATAATGCATATGCATTTATATATCTTATTTATTGGAGTCATATTCATTTATACAATAGTATAAAATACATGTATTAGTATTTATAAGTGTGAAATGTGTGACAGATTGAAACTAATTAAAAAAAATATATATATATATATTTTAAGAAAGAGTGGACAAATATTTATGTATTTATGCTTTAAGTCATATATTATCACTGAGTTCTAAATTAAATAATAAATATTACAAAACAAAATAATTTGCATAACAATTGTTAAAACATCTTATCTTGATAGTTGTAATAATCAATAACAAAGTATATTATTATAAAGATTTTATAAAGCTCATTTTATTTTAAGTAGAACAAACAATGTCACTATAATTATAAATAAATCCATAATAAAGCCAACTTTTAATGTAACGAAATCATACAGTAACATTCATAATATATATATAAACATAAAGTTCACCTTTTAGTATAATATAATAAATTAATTATGGAAACTAATATTTAAAATACATGAAGGTTTATTATAATACAAATAAACTTGATATACCACACTGTAAATATTTCAAAAAGAATGTACATTAATATTTAAAATACATGTAAATTTATTATTGTACAAATAAACTTGATATACCAAACAGTAAATACTTCCACTATTTTGCTATTATTGTATGTTATTTATTAAATTATTTTTCATATGAATAAAATAAAATGTCTGTATGACTAACAAGAAAAAGCAACAAATTAGTTATTCAGACAACTTTCTAAAACAATATGATAGGTTACTAATAAGTAAACAAATTCTTTATATAAATACATATATTATATGATATATATTTTAATTCTTAATTATTTGTAAATAATAATAATAATAATTTCAGAAAGCTAATTAAACAAATAACCACAATATCAAATGAAATTTAGAGAACAAAAGCATTGTGTTATTTATTGATAATAACATGGTACCCCCACTAGCCGATTAAAATTTTGTGCTTGGGGTTGGTGGGTCGTTAAACCCCTATTGATAATAACATGATGTTCACAGCTTGATTATATGGCCACTTTTTAAGCAATACTAAATCACATTAACTCGTATAATATAATAGTAATTTGGATAATAAATGATTGTTGTATTTAATTTAAAGAACCAAAAACTTTATAATTTTACATTATAATTATTTTAGTATATTTTACATATACATATTTTTCGTTTGTATTGAAATTCAACCAATATACAATGTTTATAATCAATTAAATACAATTATTAAACTATTTTGGAACACATTTTATTATAAAATAGAGATTTATCTCATATCTTCATCCATACATTTTATCAATGAATTTTATATGTCAGTTTATTACATATACCATTCATAAGAAGTGTAATTAGTGTTTTATAGCACACACTGATAATATTAATATATCTAACACCTATATTTATTACTATTCAATAAGTATCGATATATTACTATGTATTAATAATGCAAATTTATCTTTAGAACAATTTCATTAAAATATTAAATGAATTTACTCATATATAACTATATTTACCCAGGAAAAGACCGAATTATTGTTATTATAAATAAGTACTAATGATAATTGTTATAGATAGGTTTCATAACAGTTGTATTATACGTATATTCATCATAAAACGTATATAAATAATGTGTTTGTATCTATTGTGTGTGTACATGATAGGTATGTTGGTGTGTGGGTGGTGTGTGTTATGTTTAAGTATGATGTTACATGTATGGTGTTTTGTCTGTATTATTGAAGAGTGTTCTCCGTTATATTTGCTGTTATGTGTATTGTGCTATGTGTATGTGCGTTTATGTCAGTGTGTGTATGTATTTAAGTTGTGTGGTGTGTATGTATGTGTGTGTGTGTATCATATAGCAAGACGAGAGACAAGATGTATGTGTGTGTGTGTGTGTGTATGTGTTGAAATTGAGTTTAGATATTACACAAATTTATTTATAATATAATATACTATACATGCGTGTGTATTGAGCTAGATACGAGTCATAAAAGTATATTTACAACATAGTTTACTATTTACTAATATATTTACAATGCAGTTGGATATTTACTACTATATTTACAACATAGATGGATATTTACTACTATATTTACAACATAGTTTACTATTTACTATTATATTTACAACACAATTGGATATTTACTACCACATGTACAACGTGATTTACTATTTACTACTATTTTACAACATAATTTGCTATTTACAACTATATTTACAACATAGTTGCCTATTTACTTGCATATTTATAACAGTTTGCTATTTACTAGTATATTTATAACACAGTTTGCAGTTTACTAGTATATTTACAACATAGCTTACTATCTACTAGTACATTTACAAAATAGTGTGCTATTTACTGCTATATTTACAACATAGTTTGCTATTTACTAGTATATTTACAACATAGTGTGTTATTTAGAAGTATATTTACAACATAGTGTGCAATTTACTAGACTATTTACAACAGTTTGCTATTTACTACTATATTTACAACATAGTTTGCTATTTACTAGTATATTTACAACATAGTGTGCTATTTAGAAGTATATTTACAACATAGTGTGCAATTTACTAGAATATTTACAACAGTTTGATATTTACATGTATATTTACAACATAATTTACTATTTACAAGTATATTTACAACATAATTTGCTATTTACATGTATATTTACAACATAGTTTGCTATTTACAAGTGTATTTACAACATAGTTTAATATTTACAAGTATATTTACAACATAGTTTACTGTTTCTACGAATATCTAAAACACTATATGACCTTTCGACGCAGCTGGCATGTCTTTTACAATCGATCACATCCCAGGCCGCCACTGTTTAATAATATATAGTTGTATACTTCATTATATTTGTCCAGATACATGTAGTAGCATGCTTCATTACACCTGTCCGATAGGTGATAGAAGTATACCTCATTACATTATGTCCAGTGTATGTGATAGACGTGTATCTCGTTGCACTGTCCACTGTATGATAGAAGTAAACCTCGTTGCACTGTCCAATGTGATAGAAGTATACCTCGTTGCACTGTCCACTGTGTGATAGACGTATACCTCGTTGCACTGTCCAATGTGATAGAAGTATACCTCGTTACAGACAGACAGAAGGACGGACTGACTGACTGACAGCTTATTAAAAACTCACCTCATTACAACAATACAACATAAAAGAATAGTCATTATAAATAATAAAATTCTAACGAGCCACTCTACACTTTGTTATGAGAGACAAACAATAAAATTAACAAAAGAAACACATCTGTACAGTGTATGTTAGACGTATACCTCATTATATATGTCCAGTGTACGTTAGAAGTATACGTCATTACATCTGTCCAGTATGTGATTGAAGTATAGCTCTAGTTTTATAGTTTTATCCAGCATGTGACAGAATATTGTATTTATCGGTATGTGCATCAAGACAGTAGTATACTTCATTACATGTATCCAGTATTTTATAAAAAAAATATACTACATTCTGTTTGTCCAGATACCAGTATATCTTATGCTTTTGTCCAGAATGTAATAGAAGGATATCTCATTACATTGATCAGCATGTGATAGAAATATAAATTATTACATTTATCCTTATAGGAGTATACTTCATTCATTTGTGATAGCAGTATATAATGTAATCCATTTCATCTGTCAAATATGTGATAGAAATATACTTTATTACATCAGACCAGTTGTGTATATATCTGAAGATTAAGTTACAAATTGAATAAAAGGATTAACCAAGTATGCTAAAGCCATTTGTTCATGACACTCTGTCTGCTGTTACATGGAATTTGTAAATTAGACTTTAAATTAAGAGGGAAATTTCATCTTCTTATTAAAGAAAGGTGATGAAGTAAAGAATTAAACTGAGATATTAGATCCCATACAACAAATATAAATGAATGTTTTTAAATTTCATTTATTTTTATTTTAAAAAATAATTCTAAATTTATTTTACAAAAAACCGTGAGTTATTAACTGAATTAAAATAATATAATTTCATGATCTTTTTATTAATAGCTTGAGTTATGAAATCAAGAATTAAACTATATAATTGAGACTTTTAAACAACTTAAATTTGATTTTGTAATTTCTTATCCGATTATTTTGAATTTGTATATTGTTGTATATAATATGTTTAATTTATTCTTATTACTATTTTATATGTACTGTATATTTTGTGGTGAAATAAAAATATATTTTTTACAAGGGGATTAAAAGTCATAAATTCTATTAAAAGACTGTAATTTCATCTTCTCATAAATAGGTCAGGTTATGAAGTAAAGAATTAAAACAAATATTACAAACACATTTCCGAGGTTAGATACAGTTGAGGCACTATGTTATTGTTTTCTTTTAAGTGTTCAAATACGTGGTATTGCGTCGCGACTAATTATGTTATTGTATACATGTTATCACTTTATCAAGTCCTTTTTAATCTGTGCACTTTCTTCAACGCACGTCAAAGTATTTAATTTATTTCGAGGATTGTTATAGCAGATAAACCTTTGGCTAAGTTTATCAGTATTTTGTCTGCCAAAAGAGGAAAGTGGTTCCTTCGTGGTTATATCGTGTAGAAAGATTTGAAACACCAGGTTATCAGTCTCCTGCATGTTCTTAATTATGTCAAAGTTTATATTATTTTTTCCAGGATGGAATGTGACTTTAGAATCACTTTGTCGTTAATATACATTGATTCCTGGCAAGAATATGAATGTTTATTTTATGAATGAATAAAAAATGATTGAAAACTATTAGGATAATTTTATATACAGTTTAAAATAACACTACTTGAGGTGCATCAGTGCAGTATAATCATGTTTATGTTATGAATGAATAAAACAATATTTTATAAACTAACATTATAATTATATATGTAGTTTAAACTAACATCACTTGATGTATGTTAGATGTATGGTTATTTTATGAATGAATAACAACGAAAAAAATATAGAATAACTTTTATGCTCAATTAAAAATAATATATCTTTTTATTTTTTGCTAATTTGCATGTTTCTTATTTTATGTGTATGAAGTATATACGTTTATTATAAGAATGAATAAAAAAGGTTTTAAAAATAGTATAATTTATATCTTTTTGTTTTTCGTTAATTTGCATGTGTTTTTTTGTAGATTTTTTTATATGTATCACATATATACGTTTATTATAAGAATAAATTAAAACAGGTTTAAAAATAGTATACTTTATATATTTTAGTTTTATGCTAATTTGCATGTTTTTTTTTATTATGTGTATCACATATAATATATATACGTTTATTATAAGAATGAATTAAAAAAAGGTTTTAAAAATAGTATAATTTATATCTTTTCGTTTTACTCTAATTTGCATGTTTTTTGTGTGTATCACATAATATATACATTTATTATAAGAATGAATAAAAAAAGGTTTTAAAAATAGTATAATTTTATACGCAGTTTAAAACAACGTAACTTGTTTTGTGTCGTGCAGGTTTTGAATTATGTATACATGAAATACTTAAAAGGAAACACGCGTATGTGCAGATATTTTTGCCTGAAGGTGGGTGGTCCTTGATGTATAAAATATTTACCTTCAAAGAACTTGATATAATACATTAAAAAAGACTGAGCTTTGGGGATGGGGTCATCACCCAAAACCCCCGTGCACGCGTCAAAAAGGAACTCTAGAATATGGATGTTTTGTTTCTGAATGAATAAACAAGATTAAAAAGTATCATATTAATTTTAACTGCAGTTTAATAAGCATTACTTGAATGCTAAATGCATATTTTAAATTGCATGTACAGTAATCAGGACTGAAGAATATGCATGTTCAGGCGCGGAAGCAGAATTTCTGAAATGGGGGAGGGGGTGTCAAAATATGATGGGTGAATAGGACTGGGTAAAAATAGTTAATTTTCACGTCCTTCCACTCGGAAAATATAAGTAAAAATAAAAATCTAGAAAAGAGGGTACTGATGAATAGTATAAAAATGGTCTACATAAACCTAATTTTATAGGCAGTTTAAAATAGCATTACTTGTATTAAGTTATGAATTATTAATAAAATTACGCAGCGTAAGAATATGCATATTTATGTTTTGAATGAATAAATTTCTTTAAATATCAACAAAAATATTATACGCAGTAAAACATAACTGTTTATGTTTAAAGTGCATGTTTTCAAAACACATAATAATTTTTTGGCGTGATGAGTGAATTGATAAAAAATTTCATTCTATCTATATACATAATTTTATAAGTAGTTTATTTATTTATTTATTTTGAGCATATTTTTAATTGCATGTATACTCTTCAAACAAATGTTAGGAACATAATTTTGTTTTGAACTAAAATTATAAAGGTATACTACTAAACCAGGTAGAATGTTTTTTTTTTGACAAGTGCATCTTCATTAAAAAAAAAAAACCTACAACAATAAAAATACATTAAAAAACAACAAACAAACAACAAACATCCTCCTGATCCACTGTGTCACTGCCCACCCGTCTCTAAAATTAAACTGCACGAAATTTAAAATCCATGTTGATTAACTATTTGCATTTAATCTAAAATACAGTATATTGAGATTAAAATGAATTTTCTCATCCAGTTTGTTACTCATATTGAAGAGAATAATATCATTGGTTAATCATCATCACACCGTTATCGTGGGTAGCACCAGGTGTATACATTGTTTTGTATACTGGTCAATAAACGACGCAACCCTTACAGCTTTACAACAAGTATATATTCCTCAGATCGATTTAACTTTAATTAATGAACATAGATTCGCTATGCTGGTAGTACAATACAGTTTTAACAATATTGTTGAGAATTTACACTTCCCAACTGTATTCGCAGTAATATATATTTTACACCCTAATTCTCACAGGAGTATTTTAAAACAATTTTCATCAGATAGTCATCAAATTTGTGAAATTTAACGTTAATACCATGCATATTGCAACCAACTTCCTCATTAATTTAAAAGTATGTTTCTGACTATCACCATACAATGGACACGGAATGGAAACCAAACCGTGAACATCTATCGATATGATCTCCGAGATTGATTTCACTATCAAAGTCACTGTGCTAGTTACTAGGGAGTTTACCATATATGTGTTACAGGGTTCTTTTACCATTAAAAATACATATTACTTATAATGTCTTGCTTAAAATACAACTTAATAATTGCTCAGTCAGTATGTTTAATCTTCTGTTGGGTGTCTGTAGTAACGGAACAATTAATTTGATGCATTGTTTTCTGTAATGAAAAAGATTTTGAAAACAAACAAAACAATTTAAAAAACGCAACAACAACAAAGAAAACAGAGCTTTATTTTTCAAATGGTAGAATGTTTTAAAGAAATAATAATAATAATGTCGGTAATAATTAATATAAACATTATTAAGTTATATGTGTTCATGTATTGAGATTGATAGATAGATAGATAGAGAGAGAGAGAAAGAGAGAGAGAGAGAGAGAGAAAGAGGCAGGCAGGCAGGTAGACAGACAGAGAACGTCAGACACAGAGAGAGACAGATATATATATATATAGAAAGGAAGAGAGAGAAAGGGAGAACAAAACAAAGTATTTATTCATATCAAGGGACATCTAAATGTGTTCGATATAGGCCAGGTACTTGAGTTTAGCATATTCAAGATAGCAGTATTGTTTAATAACATCAAATGAGGGAAAATGCCGGGACCAACAATGTACCTCGAGATATCCCAGATACACGAGATAAGGGAGGTCGAGATAACGAATTTTGTACATTTTACACAGTTCGTTCATTTTAAAATTACACGCATTGATGAACTATTCTATTACTTTATAGACGGCAACATGTGTTTTGTAAATAATATATCATGTAACTTTATATCTATCATCACGTGACAAATAAACACGTTCATGTAAATGTGCATGTTTAACAAAAAATATTACAATTTAACAATAGTGAATTTAAATGGTGGGTCCAAGGGAGTTTTTACCCTTTTCCACATTGATTAGTAAATAAATAAATTAATTTAAAAAATAATATATATATATATAATACTAAATTACAAAATGCATAATACTGTAAATATGCCTGTATCTATTGGCTAGCATTTGAACCAACATTAAAATTGCCAAACCTTGTACCACGAAAGCGATTATCCACTGTAACTAACAATTATATACTACTATTCATAAATATGATTTTAACCATGACGATTGATTTATTGTTCAGACAATACATAGGATTTTTTGTTGTTTTATTTGCGACTGATTCCAGAGTGCGTACATTTTTATGATAAATATTAAAAACAAGATCTTACGTGTTAATTAGCACCTGTCACTAGAATATAGATTAATTAAGTAAAACACGCAGTCCGTGAAATATGAAAATAATTATAATTTTTTTAAAGCAAGTAGAAATACAAGAAATAAAACCGAGTAGGTTTTCATGTTCTTCATCGCAACGAGTGGATTGTCATAGACATGAAATATAATTTGTAAAATACGGTAGATTAAACAATTTAAATACAATTTAATTATCACGGTTAACAAGGTGTGAGCGTATGTTCAGTTTTATATATACTAGTATGTAAAGTGTGCTGGCTGTGGTTTTCTTTGTGTGTAGTGCATATGTGTATTTGTTTGTTTTGTATGTGTGTGTGTGTGTGTCTGTGTGTATGTGTGGGAGGATGATATCAATA
>JAULBS010081533.1:0-19047 GCA_032355785.1 Symmetromphalus regularis | reverse complement strand
TGCATTGATATTAATTTATGATAAACATATTTATAAATTAATAATCGCGTACCTTAAAAATACATTATACAAATAATAACCTAACACCCCTATGTTTATATGAATTCTGCAGCAAATAAAACATGGCGGTAAAATTAACGCCGTCTCGAAATGAAAAAAATATACTTTTGACTGCCTTTTAAACATTGTAGAACCAATGGACAAACCAACCTACACAAAAAATTTGACATTTTTTTTTATTTCGAAAAATATCAACGTTAACGAGGTATTTTGTTTTTAATTCGTCAAAAAACATTTTTCCAAATAACGCAAACAAACTATAGTATGGCTTACAGTCCCCTCTGCCTATGCCATTACAAAGGTATGCCTTGATGTACTACCTCACTGCATCAATTCTGGAACCATTTTTTTTTTTAATGGTTATTTTTTTGTTTTAATCATTTTGTCATTGAAACAACAAATACATTTAATTTTTAAAGCATATAGTCCTAGTTTTTTTCATCACAACGCCAGGGGTCACTCGAGAATGTGTTTTCCTTCCAGGATAGATGTTTCTATCAGACATATTATGCAATTAAATATAGTTTTACTGACAAGCCAACACACGATTATAATGAAATGGTTTATTGACAGTTGACCTAATCTGTCACAAACAATGCACAAACATTATATAGTGCATCATCAAGAAATAACAAACACAAATTAACACGTGCATGGTGTACACAAACAAAGTGTAACTCAAAAGACAGATGATGATGTAAAAGATAAAAAAAGAAATAGTATTCTAGAAAATGCTATCTCCCACTCACACTACAATACAGAATGACAGAAAATATTTTGGGAGAACAATAACTGGTAGAAAGACAATTTAAAAAAATCTATACAATTTGTTTTTAATGTAAGACAATAAGGGATCAGAATTACCATAAAATATAGAAATAATACTAAGTAATTGCACTACAAAACTGTAAAACGGCTAGATAGTAAAATCCCCAACATAAAGAAACATGCACCTAATATATAACCCTGTCTTACCGTTTCTAAAATTGAAAAATGCATGTAAAATGAAATAGTTTTACCATTATGATCTTTAGAAAACCAAGATCAGATTTGAATGAAGCTAACATTTATAAAACAGTTAAATTTTTGTTTGTTACTTTTATCGTTTAATGGTAATTTTTCTTCTTTTCTAAAACAAAAAAAAGTAATTCCTAAAAATCTTGTTCTTGTTTTAAAATAGAGCTGATGAAACTAATTTCACTGTGTCATTAATTAAACATTTTAGAGATCCTTTTTTGTTATGGAATATTTAAAAAAAAAAAGTGAGATGGGAATTCTTTAATGTTAAAACAAGACAACATTAAATCAGATTAAATAAATTGAAAAGAAATAGATGTACATGTTCATGTATACTTTAA
Organism: Symmetromphalus regularis; assembly: GCA_032355785.1. Taxonomy (NCBI): domain Eukaryota; kingdom Metazoa; phylum Mollusca; class Gastropoda; order Neomphalida; family Neomphalidae; genus Symmetromphalus; species Symmetromphalus regularis. The sequence goes on along the minus strand of JAULBS010081533.1, from coordinate 17,629 downwards.
AATCAGAAAATATTACTCTGCAAAATATGTTGAAATTTTACGCTTAATGATGTAAAGTTTAAAAATAATGTATTAGTTATACACCAATAAGTACATTGTTATGAATAAATATTTTTGCTAATAACAAAAAACAAAACAAAAAATAGTCTTATTTGTATGTGATTGTTTTGAAATTGAGAGATAGCAATATGTTGTAATTATTTATAAGGAGCGTATTAATTGATAATAGGTAAAGGATGAAAAATGAAAGTAGAGAAAGGGGAGACAACAGGGGAGTGAAGATAGAATCAGAATATGGTTTCACAAGAGCTTCAATAACCATAAACTGCATTGAACACATTAGATGGACAGACAATATGGTGGACAGACATTTGACTTATAATTAACAATGTTTACAACTACACAACCTGTGGAACAAACACAAATGCCACAATAATAACAGGTTTCACAATAACAAACTTGTCACTGAATGATCTAAATCAACCCCAAATAAAAATAATTTCATTAAAAAATATTTAACGAAGTAAGTACTAAAAAGGAAGAAAAATCTTCTAAAGTTCTTAAAAAAAGTTTATAAATAAATTATATAAAAGAAATCTAGGTTTGGTTAAACTGAATTATGTTTATCAGTAACCAAAACTGATTTTGACCTCGGTGGAATTTCATATGAAAACTTCTAGTTCTCTTACACAACCTCCCCATCCACACCCAGCTGAAACCATTTTCACATAATCTCACATCTCATTCTTAAATAAAAAATAAAATTCAGAACATATATTTAAGTAGTACAAAAAAATCTCATAAAAGAGAAATAAAAAATGTTTTTAATGTAAAAGAAATAAAAATTCATTAACAAATTGTGACCGGTCATGATGAACTAAGTAGAATGCTGGGGTTACATACAAGAGTTATACAATATATATATGGTTGGGAGCACCAGAACAGACATTGTTACATCATAGTCACAACAATCAGATCTACATTCTTTATAAGGTCATGCATCCTCACAAACAAACCATCATGGTTTTGCTTCCATCTTAAAGCGATTTTCAAATATTTTTCTCTGGCAAAGTAACTTAAAACAAGATACTCTGAATACATGTTCAATAAGTTCGTATTCTCAGGTCTACATAACAGGCTATAAATAGAATCTTTTTAGACAATTCATTAGTAAAATATGTTTATTGGTTATGTTGTAGATTCATAATTTTTATTTTTTATTTTTTTTTTGAGTCTGCCTGTGAACCGGTTGGTCGTTGGATTGATCCTTCTCAGTGGACCCATTTTTTTTTAAGGCTATTTTCTGTTCCAACCAGTGATCCACAACTGGTTCATCAAAGGCAGTGGTATGTGCTGCCCTGTCTATGGGACAGTGCATATGAAAGACCCCTTGCTGCCTACTGGAAAAGATTAGCCTATGTGGCAGCAGTGGGTTTCCTCTAAATACATGTCAGAATGATCATATGATTGATGTCCAATAGCCGATGATAAGATAAAAATCAATGTGCTCTAGAGGCATCGTTAAATAAAACAAAATTTATTTTTTTGAAGTGTATATTATGATATATGTTACATAACAAAGTTAGTCAAGAGTGTCTTTCTTTGAAATGTAACAAACGTAATCTATTTGCAAAACAACACATGCTTTATCAACAACAATAATATTCAGATATCCTTGATACACTTCTACTGGGTTTCTACCATTTTAAAGACAAACAAAACAGTACAAACATATTTTCCAGTCATTGTATTTACGTTACAATTACCGGTACTTAGTATAATGTCTCCACCATTTTGTGTGACTGTCAGAAAAAAGCAATTACACACAACATATTCTCTTCAATATTTTCTAGTTATCTCTTACAGAAATAAAGAGCTTAAGTTTGTCGTGGTAGTAACTCAGTCTGGTTTGATGTTTTGTTTCTTTTATTATGCCTCTTACAGGAAATAATTTTTTTTATGTAAAAATACATAAACTGTTATTACTGACACAATGGCTTGTTTTGAGAGGATGCTTAAAACGTTGAAACAGTGGATATTATCTTCAATATGTGTGTACAAAAGCTTACATTAATGATTAATTCTGTGTTAAGTGATATTGAAAATGTTTTCTGGCAGTACTTCACCAGTGTATTAATAATAAAACATGCTAGATGTTCACCTCCAGAGAAGCAAATTTCTCTTGTTGCACAATGGTGAAAACATCTCTTATATAACAACTTCAAATTCTTGAACGAAGCCAACCAACACGCAGCATATATGATGAAATCCACTGTCTAGATCTATTTCTAAATAACTATAATATTATATGATGGTGCACAATTAGGTCATGTAAAAAAATAATAATTAGTGATCATCCCCACCTAACTTGAAAAAGATATGATAAAAATTATGGTTAAATGTTTTATCAACATCAAAATTGTATTACGCAAGATAGTATAAATGTTAAAAATATATTTACACTAAATATACTACTTTCAGCAACATTATGTTTGCGGGACAACCATACCTTCTGATGGATTACAGCACTCAAAATTTGTAATGGCAATCAGCAGTGCTGTTGCAAAATTGAGGTGTGACAACATTTTTATCAATATCAGGTATTTACTTTATTATTACTTGAACTAAATTGTCATTACAAGATGACAACATTTTTATCAATATCAGGTATTTACTTTATTATTATTTGAACTAAATTGTCATTACAAGATGACAACATTTTTATCAATATGAGGTATTTACTTTATTATTATTTGAACTAAATTGTCATTACAAGATGATTTGAATTTAGAAGGATGGGATTGGCCATCACCTTGTGGGTGAAAAAAGAAGAATAAAACTTTATCAAAAAATAATTCCAAAGATACTCAAGCAGAAACAATTTTTTTTAACCAAATCATGTTCAGTCAGACCTCATTTGTTTCCATAACCTCGGTAACTCCCCTTTAATTTCCCTTTAATGAAGACTACCAAAGCCCCACCCCTCCCTACCTGAAATATTTTATTTTAATAAGGATAATCACCAATTATTATCTGATACACACAGTGTTCTATGACAAACTACATTCAGATCAGTCGGTAGCATTATTTCATTAAATACATCAAACAGGCGCCTGCCACATAACACAAGAATCATGGTTAAATTTACATTTCATTTTCTAACTATATATACACGTATATTTATATATATATATAGGTTATAAAACTGGTGGTAAAATGTCGAACACAATATGAAATGGTTGTATGATATGAAATACAATTAAAAGTCAAGTGAAACATATATTTTCAGTTATATTGTTATAAATAACACCAGAACAAATTTGAGGATGTTTTCAGTGAAATAAAGTTGATTGAAAATATAAAGCAGAGTTGGTAGTTTCCAGTAATGTATCTAGGCAGATCAGAAAATAGGTGATCATCTGTATCAAATAATTACCAGTACAATATGGCTGCAACCTAGAGTATATGTAAGAACATAAATACTTGAAGATATCCATGGTATATATTTGGAACAGTTATTAGTAACAAAGATATTTTAGAAAGCATTATAGTAACGTATGTGAAACTGGTATAAATGACATTATCAACGGCATCACTATGCTGACAAAGTCCTTTTATTTAAAACATTTCATTAATCACACAGAAAAGATTTTAAAATTTGTTTTTATTCTTTTTAACATTTTTATTATTACATCTTAATCCTATTAAAAAATAATAAAATTATGTTTCACTTGCCCTTTAACATTCATATAACCATGGCACCAAGGGTATCCTGGGTAAAATCTTCATCTGCATGTTTTAAGCTTCACACATAAATAGGGAATCAAGACTAATTATTCCAAATAATAAAGCAAATACTTAATACATGTATGCATATCTATATATATGGTATACATTTTAATTTTTAAAACAAAAGCCACTTGTAACCTTTGCATACTATTAAGAACAATACTATATCAAGTTTCTTTTCCTTTATCCTGGTCAGCTTTTAACTATTATTAGATTTGTCTCATTTCAATATGCTGGTATACATATAATTTATTTAATTTAAATATACAACATCGATGGCATCGTGTTTCTTCTCTGAAATCTCCTTCCACATTTTAGATACTGAATGATCAGCAACCAAGGTTTTTTTTTTAATATGCTGGTGTGCATACAAATTATTAATTTCATTCAAATATATAGAGCACAATATTAATAACATCAAGTTTCAACTCCGGTATCCCTGTTGGCATGTCCCAGTTATTAGACAATTAATACCCGATAGCCATGGTTTCTATTAAAATGCTGGTGTACAGTAAATACAGATGATTCATTTAAATCCAATTTATATATAATATATATATAGCACATAGAACATAACTGCCTATTTGTGTTAAACAGCTATACTTTGCATGGGTGAACAGTATTTGAAAGCATACATATAATGAGAAACTGTAAGTAACATTCCTCAACCACCAGCTTAGAGGAGAGAAGCTTATAAAGACAACTTTACAAACAACACATGAATTTCATACAACAGTTGACGACAAAATCATCATTAGATACTGGTAACATATCTAAAGGTTTCATTGTAAGGCAGAGTACAGCAGCAAACCTTTGCTATGTTCTTATATATAGGATACTTTAGCTACTCTTGTATATGTAGAATAGCTTGGCTATTCTTCTATATAAGACACAGGATTACAAATTTATCTCATCCATGTCATCACAATGCAGTACACAAAATGTTTAGTCTGGACTCAACATTCAAACAAGTCTACAACTGAACTTCTTGTTATCTGTATAATGTCATGATATTTAAAGTCAGATACACATTTAAATGGTAGGGTCCATCCATACACATAACCATCATCTCCCATTTTAGGTCACAAATATTTTATAAGACTCCTTGCATATTTTATGAAGACGACAACAGAATTATAGATCCACCACACCATTCCAAAATGCTGAATTTGCCCATAAGCATTGAGTCGAGATTCTAGAAGTTTTAAAAGTACCAGGTTAACCTAAATGTTATAAGGGGTGGTTGAAAAGTTCTGAGCCCAATTATGATAGACTGCATTGATATCCTTTGTTGCTAATTATTTTTCAACATAATATCCTCGGTGATCCACACACTTCTACCAACAATGCTGGTGTCCGAATCCATTAGTAGACATTTTCTACTGGTGGTGTAGAAATTTCTCCACACCAGGAATAACCACCATCATTTATGTAATGCTTGCTATGATTTTTACTTCAAGTTTGGGAAGAGGTGGAAATATGACCGTGCCAAATCTGGCAAATATGGAGGATGTTTAATGAGTTCAAAGCCACATTTATGCATTGCTGTCATGGTAACAAAATGTTGCCAGTTTGTGTAATTTGGTTCAAATGTAGGCTCTAAGTGTGGAAAGTACTGTCCTTAATACATACAAACTGTTACCAGTGGACTATAAACAAACTTCATAATTAGGCACAGATCTGTTCAGCTAGCACTCTTACTGCATTGTGAGATATGCAAGACGGGTTATGAACTTCCTGTATAGAGTACAAAGGTCAGTTTTATGCTGTACACTGCTTTACAATGTTTCAAAATGATACACTACAGCACGCCTTTGACGTAGTTTTACTGTGACCGATAAATATTGTGTGCACTATGGTTAATATTAACTCCGGTACATATTTGATTGTCACATAATTGTGGTCGTTTGATCAGCTACAAATATATCAACATGCAAGATATATTTTATGAGTATTATGTACATCCATACAGTGGTGCTATCAGTGATCGAGTCATTCAACAATTATGTGAGGTAAAACCAGGCAATTACTTCCTCAACTCGTTAAAATAACCTTTTTATCAAACCTTTTTAAGTTCAATTCAAAAGTTTATGATTAGATTCAAGGTTAGAATTACAATGCATTTTACATTTAGATATATATCTCCTATATTAAACTATATTATACAACCCTTCTCTTCAGTTCATTTCCATAAGCCAACTATTCCACTGATATTACAAATGAATACATGAAGTCGGTATCCATGGCTTGTAAAGATAACCATTCCCCTATGAATGGTTTTGAATGCCAATTTTAATATATTACATTACTGGTATATAATTTAGGCTATATGTTATTTATGTATTTGTCACTTTACAGTTAACATGATTTTTGACAAGATTTATTTTTATCAAAATATTCAGTGTTTTGTGAAGAGAAATTCTGAATAAAGATAAATACAAATGAAGTTCCGTTTCTGTTTGATTATATGTGTTTTGATTGTAAACATATCACATTTGATAACGCTCACATTTCCTGAACATAACTGTTGAATGGCCCTATCTGAATCTTCACCACTATAGTAACTATGCTTGTTCCAGTTTTTTCCCAATCAAGCCAAAACTATCCTTCTCCATTCAGAATACTTCAGTCAACAAATCCATCAGTTTGGCCATTCATAACTGGCAAGAGTCACTTCCCTTGCAAAACTTAATGCAAATTATTCCCTTGGAAAACTCAATGCAAGAGTTAGTTCCCTTGCAAAACGGTGTTGCTTTAATTTTGAATATATATATACACATGTACACACAATACTTGGGAAACAACACCAACAGTAAAAGTTGTCCATAATGGATACTTTAACAATAAATCACAGAAAATATCAACATTAGTCCATGCCCTCTGACTCGTCTGTGTCCATGGATACCAAACTACAATTTAATGCTTTAACGATCTTTCTGCCATTGCGAGTCAAATGTCTTACTCTTCACAACAAATACACTTTTCTGGAGATCTTCAAGCAAAAAAAGGTAATCTATAGTGAACAAATTACCAGAATAAATTTTAATTATTTGAATTTAGTATTGACAAAACTGACAGTTCCTGGTTTATATGCACATTCGAACAATTTTAAAACACAGCTTAATCCTTGTAAAAAAACAAAAGAATTTATAACACATAACACTGCCCTTTGATGACTTGACAGGACTCTATCCATAAGCTGAAACTGTATCAGGATAAACTGATTCCTTATGTTCTAGAATCGTTGGGATTAGATGTCAATTAAAACGGCAAAACGATGGTGGAACAATCATTTGCTGTGTCCCTCGGGTACTGTATGTAATATGTAATATGTTCAAGTGTCTTCTGGTACCATCTGGGGACCTGGGGCTGTATTTATCAAGGAACTTAAATTAAAATTAGGCTCAAGTCAAATAAAAAAAAAATCAACAGTTTTTGTGAGTTTGGCTTAAGTTCCACCAAAAAATTTAAACAACCTTTATCAATAGTCTAAGACTGATAAATGTGGTTTAAGGTTTTTGGTGGAACTTAAGCTAAACTCTCAGAAACTTAAATTATGATTTAACTTAAGCCTAATTCTAACTTATATTTATTGAAAAATACAGCCCTTGGTCCATACAATGACCCTTGGAAGCAACTATCCACTGACTTATCTTCATTCACCCCACCACTGGGCCAAAATCATTTTGGTTGTGGTTCTAAGACTGCATCATTAAAAAGTCCATTTCAAATGGTACATAATCCAGGGTAACAAAATATTTGAAGAGTTATCTATCTATGTGACAGCCACTATTCACAAACTAAAGATTCAACACAATGCACCATAAATTGCATAAAACAAAGTTCATCAGGTGAAGACAGGGAAAAACAGACTCACAACACCACATACACAACTATGGTTTCCATGGTATCACGTTTCATTATTGTTTCATAAAAATGTCATAGCACATCTCCAATTCAGCATTGTCCATTATACCAGATGGTGCAAGCTGTCTATGAGGATAAAAAATCTCCAAAGGGCAAGGGTATGTCCAAATTGTAGAGTTACTTCCCCTAAACAGAATTCCTTTCCCTTTGCAGTGACTTTCTCTATGCGGGGTTACTCCCCCTTTGTAGTTACTTCTTTTGTGCAGTTACTTCCACTACACATTTTATAAATGCCATTCTGAAAGCACAAATTATACACAACATATTAAGTTTTGTTTTGTTAAATATATAATATGACTGGATTAAATACATATTTTTGAATGTCTGTTTTTATGCTGTTGATTCTTTCAAATTGTCAAAATATTCCATCAACTGATCATATGTCATTCCCATTGCCTCGTAATCCCATTCGGGGTCATTCATATTTGCTGCATCAGAATTTTCTGCAAAAGGGTTGGCAGTTATTCGAATACTACACTCCGAGCCTTTATAAGTTGACACCGTGCTGTTGCGGTTGCTGTTATTGTTGCTACCACTGTTGGAGCTATCTGAGCTGTGGCTACCACTTGGTGGCCGCATCAACATCTGGTTACCATTGAAATCCTCTTGTGGCATTAGCGTCTGGGAACACCGTGTGTGGTGGGCTCCATTGCGCTCGAGTGTGGACCGACCGATCCAAACCCAATCATTGGCCTGTTTAACAGACTCTTTGGAAGGCTTTGGCATCCGTTTGCGCCGGTACCTCATCATGAAAACAACACAGTTGATGGTGAACACGAGAATCGCAACGCAGAACACAGCCAGAAGAACGTACATCCCTATCTCAAGAGGAGACAACCCTTGTGGTTCGGCTACAGGTTGTTGGTGAGCTTCTGTTTTTGGGTTCGATTCTGGCAGGTCATCCAAAGCCAGATCAATGGGAATACCTTGAGGATCAGTATGTTCCTTGTTCACCTTGGAAAATTTGCTGAATTTTGTCTTCTGTCGACCTTTTACATGCTGATTTTTATCAATGTGGATGTTGAAAATGGTCTTATCAGCAGTGTAATAGAATTCACCATTGCTATCCCAGCGGTCACTAGCTCTGTTGTCATAGTTACCATCACTTTGCAGTCTGTCCAGATAATTGGTTTTCTTGGAGAAGTTAACATTGATGTACACATAGCTCGTTGCTAAGGGCCGTGTCCGTTTTCTGGGGCAGAGGCCTCCCAGTCTGAAGATGGCCTTCACTAGTTCACCGTTCCCCTCGCCAATAGCTCGAATTCCATACTGGTATGGTGCATGAGGATATGGAACTTCAATGATATTACGCTTGCGGGAGGTCACTTTAAGGTCATAATCTTCATGGTTGACAAATTCCAGAGGAAAGCTAGTTCCATCAGAATACTGAACAGAAACATCCAACACAGCTTCCTGAAAACAGAGTGAAAAGCAACATTGTATAACACTCATCAAATAATTCAATTTGGAGCTACATGTATTTACCTCAAATAATGTATTACACTCATCAAATAATTCAGTTTGAAGCTACATGTATTTACCTCAAATAATGTATTACACTCATCAAATAATTCAGTTTGGAGCTACATGTATTTACCTCAAATAATGTATTACACACATCAAATAATTCAGTTTGGAGCTACATGTATTTACCTCAAATAAAAGATCTTATGTAATGAATTTTTAAACAACTGGTAAGAAAAGAAAATACAATATATACGAGAAAGGCCATGATGTGCACTTTGGATTCTTTGAACTGCCACTTAGTTGAGTCATGTCTACACTTTGACACGGTTGTGTAATTTTAGAGTTGATTTAAAATCCTTAGGTTAATTTAAAACCCTTTATCAAAAGCCATAATAATAGTTTTTTTTTAATAACAGATATTTAAGTAAATAAAACATTGTTTTCTTTCACTTCTGAATGTTGAATAAAATAGCTCTAAACATTCTGCGAGCATCTTTTATTAAGAACTTATTAATAAAAACTAAAAGTTTGGAAATTTAGTATCAAAATATTGCATCTGCTTGTAATACAACTCAGTCCCTGTATTGTAACTTTACGGACGTTTTTTTTTCCATTTCTCTCCTGAACTAAAATACAAACCTGGTGACGAGCAATTAGTTTTTCTTGCAGGTGCACAATTGCAGTCAATGTGCCGGGAAGGTGACCTTCGTCTGTGATCTCCAGATTGATGCCACTGATCACACGGACAAGCAGACGCTCGATCACGACCTTGTCCTTGCCAACCCGGATCTCTCGGCGAGCCATCACTCGACCAGTTGGAGACTGAACCTGAACAAGAGAAAAGCATTGATGAAATTATGGGAAATGTGGAATGGTTTGTTTGTTTTTTGTTTTTTTTGTTTAACTGACTTACTAATTATCAGCTACTGGAAGTAAAACATTAGGAAATTTTGACATATAATCAAGTATAAGCTAGCGACCAAATGTGATTGGGGTATTTCTTTCCACTCAGTTACTAACCCATATTTTGTTAATTACCACCAGAAACAACAGCTCAACCACCTTTGAACTTTGAGTTTTCAAAAGCATTAATTAATTGTGACCAAAAAACAACTTTGAGATATCAAGGTTTTCTAGTTATCAAGATCTGAATTTTTGAAAGCCGTTAATAGTAGCTTGTATGAGAGTTTGCCTGGATACAAAGTCAGTTTAAAAGATAACATTTCAGTTATTCAAATTTGACTATACATAAAAAAGATCATGTCATAACCAATATTTCTCCTGATTTCAACAAGACAAAAATGGTATATAATACTGATAATATATCTTTAAAATCCAACACACCTGAATTTCAGTTCGACCTTGGCCACGACCTTGAATAACCTTCCCCTCCAAGGTTGCTATAGTTGGGTCTAATATCCTCAGCCGGTCCTGCACAAGATCTGTAATCCTGAAGTATGCCTTTCTGTTCTTATAATAGTCGATGCGGCTGTTTGACTCTATGTGAAAGCGAGTATAAACCTCAACAAGTGACTGCTGCAGACGTAACTGGCAGCCATGACGGTCAATTTTCTGACCACGATCCTTAATGTAGAAACCTGAATGTGTCAGCAGTCCAAAGTCTACTCCACGTTTGCTGAAATAAGATAGAAAATGAAATAGAAAAAAAATGTATATAATCTCATTTGATATTAGTATATGCACATGTATATGCAAAATGCTTATCTGCTGAAATATAATATATGTGCACTGGTATGTACATTTCTACTTGAATATACAAAATCTACACCTGTTTGCTAAAATGAAATTATTTTCAAACCTGCTGATACACCCTTTTGTCTTAATGGGCAATCTATTGTTTTAACTGAATCAGCTAATTTAGTACAATATATTTTGCATTAATAAGAAACCTGTTTTTTGAGGTCTTGAGTGGCTGCTTAACACAGGATTTACTGTAAAGAGGTTATGCACAATGTTGACAGGTTATGCACAACGTTGACAGGTTATGCACAATGTTGACAGGTTATGCACAATGTTGACAGGTTATGCACAACGTTGACAGGTTATGCACAACGTTGACAGGTTATGCACAACGTTGACAGGTTATGCACAACATTGACAGGTTATGCACAATGTTGACATTTACTCTCATACAAAATTAATATACTCAAGGCATGCATACACATTTAAATTCATTATTAAATTGGAAATTTGGACAATTATCAACATTTTAAATTAATACCGGTATTGTTTTTGGTGTAGGGAGGATCTTTATTTTTAACTTCGACAATAAAACCTCCCATACAGGTCACTGTATAAAAGCTACTTAGGCAAGTTGTTCTGTAGTACAAATGCACATTTCTACCTGTTTTTTAAGAGCCCTACATGTTTTTAGTGGTTGTTTTAGTAACTTTATTTCATAAAGAGCGATTATTGAAATTGTTGAATACCAAACAGTTTGATATAAATGTGTATGTACATACTGGTAGGAATTTATTATCATTGCTTAATTCTAGATTATAGAAACTTCCTGAATATACCATAACAAAATAATGAAAAAAAGAAAGAAGATAGTCCCCCAAAAATCCTAAAAAAAACAAGAACACTTTTTAGAAGGAAATATTCTCCACACCCTCACCAAAAATAAACATTCTTCTTAAAAATACAAAATAAACAAATCACAAAATGTATCCATAAATACAATTACTTGACTAAAAAGTTATAAATAAAAAACAAAACAAAAAAATCAAATACACAAAACACAAAAAATCTTTTGGTTACTGTGACATAGGATTCTTCTTTTTTTAAAAGCTGTCAAATTTGTTTAGCTATCCATCTACTAATACATGTGAAATTCATCTATATTCTTTGAAATCAAACTATGATGATGAAAAAAACATGTTACTGAAGTGAGGTTATTTATTTCTCAAGTGTTTGCACGTTTCATGCACATATGTGATGTATCTGAGAATGCGCAGCATCACACACTGGCGCTGTATCAACATAATAAACACACAAATCCTCTGCACGTGTGTAGCTAGAGGAAAATCTTGTGAACTGCTTCTGGCAAACACATTAGCCACATCTTTGAAGTGCGGAAGCTTATGTAATTTAATAAGTGATGCTGTAAGCCTTACAAAATCAATACACACACACATACAGGTTTTTCTCATTTCAACCCAGGGGCCGATCCTGGAGGGACACTGGAGCCACGTGCCCATCCCTCAACACAATCATTCATTGTCTGTACATTTACACAGGCATATATCAAGGGCAGACTGCATAAAATTTTCTTATCCAAAAATAGTACTTTTTTAGAAAAATGAATTTTAAAAGTTAAAAGTGTGATGTAGAATCAGAACGCTTTTATAATTCATAGATTCTTTTTTTTTTATAGGCTGCCTTCAGTACATTAAATGATATATCCAAGACCTTTGATTCCATACTTATTTTAGGTGGGCCAAAATTGCCAAAATAGACATAACTGTTTTATGCAGTCAGCCCTCGAATTATATATGGGTAACACAACCACTGAGTACTAATGCCTCCCCCCACGGGTCAAAAATCCTCTGTGTCCACCCACTGTTTATCTTGTGGTATGTGATGCCCTGTTTGTGGGAAAGATCAAGTAGATAACCTTCTAAATAAATAAAGGAATGTGGGAAATAGTAAAATTCCCAACAAGGTATTTTGATATAATTGTGGTTGTTGTTATTGTTGTTGTAATTTCTCCCAAATATTCTATCCAAGATATTATTTATTTTGTAGGGAAGCAGGGAATTATTTATTTTTAGAACTCTAACTTCATTGTTTCAGTTTGACCCTACTCACATCGTTATACCTTTAAAAAGTGTCTTTTAGGAAGGGAATGAATACAACAAAATTAGGTAGATTCAGCACATTTTTAAAAATAATTTACCTGTTTTTAAATACTGGTTTTTAAAACTGAAATACTGAATGAGGCTATTTTTTCTAGGTAGGGTGCCTGAAAACACATTATTTGTTTAGGCTTTATCAGACTGCAAGATGTTTTTTCTTACAGCTGTGATTTCAGAGAATACATATTAGAATGTTTACAGCTTGCTGACATACACTGCCACCTGACATGGTATCACTGAGCAAGCTTCTCATATGAAAAACAAAAACTCTTGTACATCAAAGTCCCTCATTCCCAACAAACTGCGATACTCTTGTACATCAAAGTCCCTCATTCCCAACAAACTGCGATATTATGCATTCAAGTAATGAGATAAGCGTATATATTTTATTTACACTCGTTTCACAATTCAACATGCTTTACGAGCAAGACATTTTTTCTGATAAACCCTACACAGATTTTACAAAGGCTTCTTTCTTTTCTAAATTTAAAAGGTAAACATACAATTAAATTTTATTACCCTAATGAGCACTAGTAACACATTACATGTTTATTTTCCCACCAAAAAATAACCGCATTGGTTTAACAGGGCATTTCATTGGATCACTCTGGCCACTATGACCAATAAGCTTGACTGTAGTAAATATGACATTTTTAATTTTGCAGAAATACAAATGATGTCACTACAATTAACAAAAGTACAATGCAATGTCATCAATAATGTTAGAGGTTATTAATTTTCTAAATGGTCACACAAAGAATTTTTAAAGAGTGAAACTGTAAGGGATAATAAATACAATAACAAACTCACTATTTATTATCAAATTTATGTAATTTTACTTTGTCACTTTTTATAACTCATGAAAATGAAAAATTATTTCTCTCAGGACATAAATTTGACAATAAATGGTAGTGAGTTTAATATCGTCTTTGAGCCTCTGTGGTCAAGCAGTAAAATGTTGGACTCTTAAGCTGATGACAGATTAGTTTGTTTTAATCTAAAAATACCAAAGCACTTGAGAAATCTGTTTAAAGTTAATATCAGAAGATATTCTTTGATCATGAAAACATTTTAAATTGATAAACACACGTCAATACAATAAATATCTTTACAGAGTAACTAATTACAAAATATACCATAATATCAATAACCATTCAAATTAATTATGTTTGAACAAAAATGGGTTATTTAAAACTAAACTTGTGTCAACAATAATAAGCAAACAGAACAATAAACAAATTTTAAAAATTAATTTCAATGTCTAAGCCAGTACATTTAATCTATTTTTGAAATGCAGGGATTAAATGTTTTAGTTCAGACATGATGATTAATTAATCAGATTAGTTTTTCAAGAATCATAAGTATATCTTGGGATTACCTGCTCACCTAACCCCTTTCAAAAAAATAATATAAATCAAACTTCATTAAACTGATTTTACATTAGTTACCAGTTTAGATGGAGTAAAGTGTGCATATGAATTAAACATAAAATCAATGTAGTGCACTGTACCGTACACACATAAAATGTAAAATGAAAGCATTGCACTGTACAATATATCAATAAAACAAAAAAATAAAAAAACACACATATGCTTTTAATGAAAGAAGTATTAATCCTGAAAATTGTTCAGCAATCTATAAAACAACATTTGACCTTTCTTATAACAGAAACATTGTGGGTGTCCATGTTATAAATGCTTTTCATCTAACTTGTTTCACTACAAAGTAATTTCCAGATTGCATTTCATCTGTCATGGACCACCTCAGTTCTTAATGTATAAACCTTGACTTTACATATTTGCTTCACAATAACACACACCCCCACAAAATTTAGCTTTCATGTCTTTTTTTTTTATTTCTTTGATCCACCAGCCGTAGAAATCACAAACATGAAAATAAAATAAAATATACTTTTGGATTTTTTTATTTCACTCACGTCATTGTATAACCAAAGAAAGTTACAAACCTGATCTGTAGACCTACTGCAAAAAACAGCACTATCGCATACAAAGAATGGATTAATTTAATTTGTTTTTACTCTTTCCAACCACAATTTTGAAAATATTATCCCTCAAAAATGTATAAGACAACCAAGGTTTAGAAAAGCATATCTATAAGACAAGCAATATGGCCAGTAGATCAATGATACTCACTTGCGAGTACTGTATTTGGGGACCTTCCAACCCCGAATTTGACTGAGCTTGTTATCCGAGAGTTGAATATCTAGACGACTCTCTGGCACCCAGACTCGCAGAAACAGGAACGTTGTGTGTACTCCCGTCTTGGCGATAATCGTGACGTTGTGCGAGCCCTGAGTCTCGTTACCATCGAGGTAGATGATGGAACAATCGGCCAACACCTGTAAAAAGCAATATTTATAAATTAAAGGTCTTAGTGATCATTGTAATGTCGTGCGAGCCTCGCATCTCATTGCCATCAAGATAAATAATGAAAAAATTGGCCAGCATCTGTTGAAAAATATTACAAATGTACAGAGTTCTTGAACATTTTAATGTATTTTCTACTATTGGTATGTTTTTGCATGTGGTTAGTCTCCAGACTTAAGTCAAAAAGGCTTAATGCACTTTAAGGATGGACTTACTGTTAACTTTTGTTTTCTTTTTTGTTTAAAATCACCAACAGAGCACATTGATTTATTAATCATCAGGTACTCAATCAGTGAATGTCAAACATTTGGTAATTTTCACACAGTCAAGTCTGGTTCAACCACTGATGGGGCTTGAACCACTGTCTTCAGCTTGACAGAGTGATGTCCTACCACTTAAACAGTGAGGCTTACTTAACTTATTGTTAACATCCTAGAATATTATTTAATTACAGGATATAATATGTCAAACGTATGGTAACAATGACATGTCTACAGAAGAAACCCACCTCTGCATCATAGGCTACAGGGTTTTATCTGAAGCAAGAGATCTTTTGTGTGCACTTTCAGGCCTGGAAATAATTGTTTTAGTTCAGCTGGTCAAAATGTCCAGCATCAGTCAATTTGTGCCAGACATTTAAGAAGACGTTCGTGACACAATTTAATATGAACAATTTAAACAAAATACACAAGTTAATTTTTAAGGTGAATGCTTTTTTATTATTTAATTCTTCACAATTTATTCAACAGTCACAAGCTGTATCAAGCTGACTTTATATAGAAATGTTATTTTTACTAAAAGTTAAAATATGAGTGTCGGACAAAATGACTGACATAATTAAATGACAAATTTGTACTGGTCAATGTCCTTGACCACCCACTTATTTCCAGGCTTGCACTTTCCCATAGACTAGACAGTACATATCATAGTCTCTTATAAAACAATTGTAGAATACTTGAAGAATGAAAAAACTATTCAAGTCTACTGTAATAAAGGGTTACTTACAATTACCATGTTTTTATTTCAAACTTTGCTTATCCTTGATAGGAATAGGAAAAGGTACATATTTAATCATACAAATACCTCAAAAATCTATATTTTGTGCATACAAACTGGGGTGGGGGGGGCTTGGGTGGTGGGGTACATCTGAAAATTGCTACTCTAAATAAATAATGTTTATAATTTTGAATAAACGTTAGGGAAGATAAAAAATATTTTTTTATGTTCACCAACCTTGAGGACATCCCGGTCTGAAGAATGGCAAGCTGTCATGTGTGTGACGTCATGAAAATCTCCGATGTCGTTCACGGCAAAGATGTGTACAGGATAATACAACCTTCTGCCTGACAAAATGGCTGTATTGAGAATCTCATGATCCTAAAAAATACAAATATAATATTCAATTATAGAAATAAAAAAACAAATTACCAACAACTCTTCTAAAACAATGCAAACTATGATCAATGTTTAAGTGAGTGTGGGTGTTTGATACTTGCTAAAATAAAAATCACAGTTTATCATACTAATACAAGCAAGCTGACCATGGGCAATATTTCTGACCTAAGCCAGTGCTTGATCTCAAGACAGGGAAAAAATATATGGTAGATAGAACTCACTCAACAGGCCAAGCTCTAGGAAGCACTAGTCAGCCTGACCCAGGTATCAGGAAGAAGTGAAAAGAAGAGGGGTAGTGCTGAATTTGGTACATCTGGATTTTGCTATATTAAATCATTAAGGACTCAACTTTTACAGCATACATGGGCAATGATCTATTAAACTATTTTTTATTTTTTTTCACTAAGAGATATAAATATCATTAGGTTTTCCTTGATTGGTTTATGGTGCTTTGTATGTATGCAAATAGGTTATCCTTATTAGACTTCGAATTTTAAGTTTTTTAATGAAATTTAGTCACATTATATATTTTTTTCTTTCTTTACTTAAAGCATATTTCAACCAACAATTAATCACTCTCATTCTCGTGGGAAGATTTGTTTACACCCATGCTATGCCCTCTAGTCATGGAACAGAACTTTCAGAGTTGAGGTGAGGTGAAGTATTTTTTATACGGGTCCACATCCAATTTGGTTCGGACCCGTCTCCACCGGGTCCAATGTCCTAAGACTAGGGCACCGGGCCCGGGGCAGAGGTTAGTGTTAGTAGGAGACTCGAAACCCGCTG
>JAULBS010081522.1:0-19047 GCA_032355785.1 Symmetromphalus regularis | reverse complement strand
TTCGCTCTCGCATTGTCCCAATCACCCTGCCAGTTAGTTAAAATATACCTGTTAATCTCAAATTTAAAATCAGAAAAAGGGATACCCATGTTGGCACGAGGCAAATTCAAGGCATCCTTGGCAGGTACGTCTAGATTAAACCAGTTTATTTACTACAGTGGAATCCTCTTAATTTCATAGGCATTTTGCACAAATATTTTATGCTATTAACAGGATTATACCTTTATCAGAAATGCCCATTTAAAATTATATTATTATTCTTGTACCATCTGGTATAAAATCAAAGTACATTTATCAAACAGTGATCACAAAAATAAGAAATATTCAATGTAGTAAGGAATTCTTTCACCATGTAACCTGAATGCTATAACGGATGCAAAAATATTATACGGTTACACTTACTTTGTGGTCATTTTGTGATTATTTGATAAAAATGTTATTGGTTCTTTGAAAGAAGGAAAATTAAGCTTTCTACGTTTTTTTATGCAATTAACAAGACATTACAAAAATGCATATGCAATTAAAAGAAATTCTTTGTATATATTTCCATACAAATGGTTCTGTGCAGCAGAATATTATGCAAATAACAGGAATATGCTATTATCAGGTATGTAATTAAGTGGACTTGACTGTATTTACAATCAACTACAAAACAACAGTACTAATGTTTATAAAAGATGTAAAATGGTAAAAAAAAACCCATTAATTTTGCTTTTATGTTATTTTATTGGTGTTTGTTTTAATAAACTTGCAGGCTGAGAAAAGAGAATGATGAAGTGCCTTCTTGGATTCAGACTATACGCCGCATTTCTACAGCAGCACCACTGCAAGAATCGGTTTTATCAAACCCCCAGTTCCACCAGACAAATAGTGCAAATTAAAACTAGCTCAAAACAGTTTTATCAACTGATGACCCCGGATAGTGGTCTGTTTGCAGTCCACTACGAATGCACCAGTTTAACTATGGTTTTCAATCGTTATGCCACAGATTAGCCATAGATACACTACAGTTTGTAACGGATTAGCCATAGATATACTATGGTTTGTAATGGATTAGCCATAGATACACCACGATTTGTAATGGATTAGCCATAGATACACTACGGTTTGTAACAGATTAGCCATAGATACACTACAGTTTGTAATGGATTAGCCATATATACACCATGGTTTGTAACGGATTAATCACATACACTACGGTTTGTAATGGATTAGCCATAGATACACTATAGTTTTTAACAGATTAGCCATAGATACACTATGGTTTGTAACGGATTAGCCATAGATACACTATAGTTTGTAACTGATTAGCCATAGATACACTACTGTTCGTAACGGATTAGCCATAGATACACTACTGTTTGTAACGGATTAGCCATAGCTACACTGCAGTTTGTAACGGATTTGCCATAGATACACTACGGTTTGCAATGGTTTTGCCATAGATACACTACGGTTTGTAACGGATTAGCCATAGATACACTATCATGGTTTGTAATGGATTTGCCATAGATACACTATGGTTTGTAACGGATTAGACATAGATACTCTACGGTTTGTAATGGATTTGCCATAGATACACTATGGTTTGTAATGGATGTGCCACAGTTCAGTATGGTCACTCTACTCTTTATTACGGTAAAGTAGATATTAGTAGGGATAAGCAAGATTTCTCTAGAATTGTTACGATTTACTATGTTCAACAATGGCATAGTATGTGTTATTAAGATTAGTGCAATTTATTATAGATTAGAACAGATTAGTGTATTCTACAATTGTCGAAAATGTTGAAACATTTTCAAGAATGTACAAGTACCACTATGATTGATCAGGGATGTAATACAGACAGCCACGGACCACTACTGATTGCCACAAATGACTTGGCAATTCATAATTATTCTAAACATAAAAGACGAAAACACATTGATTGGCAGTTTTTTTTTATTATTTCTTCCACGACATTTCATATATATCACAGGTCACATGGAATCAACATGCCCTACAAGATCGTTTTCTGAAATCTCTTGAAAAGTTCAATTCGTCAAAAATTAATTGGCTAACACTTTTAAATTAAAGACAATTTGGGCTGCATAATTACCATAACCCAATGAAACCTGGTCAACATTTATGAATAAAAAGTTTTCATAAAACAGACACGGTGACCATGGCGTGTTAAGAGCACACAAACACACATACACTCCTCCCCGCAACACACTCAAACGCTACTTAAATATTTCACAAACTTGCAGAATCATCCAGGGTTACACACCAGAAAGACAAAAACAATCTTGTTCTTCAGGATATAAACCTCAAAGTTAATTACAATTTTCATTGATTAAGTATCTACGGTACATCGAAATAGCATTTCATGAAAACAAGATGAATAAACATTTACCGTATATTCCATATTTAAAACCTACTCCGACCCCCCAGTGGTCATTACATTTTGGAAATCTGAAGTTTATCGAGTTCACAATAGTTTAAAATTGTATTTTTACTGTTAAATATTTTGTGCCATACATATTACTAGTGTGTGCATTCATTACATACTTTGGATACTACAGCATGATCATGGATTTATGCTGGAGTAAGTAATTTTTATTTTGCAAAATGGCTGGGGAGAAGGGATGGGCATTAATTAGAGGGGGCATTATACAGGGAATACACAGTAATGCCAAATACATGTAAGTGAGTCTTAGTGGACATTAAGGGCAGATTTCTCGTCGGCTGTTCAACCTCGATTCTTAGTTCAAACTGGGTCCACACAATGGGTTGAACCGTAGATCATGGTTGAACTGTCAGCGAGAAACTGGGCCTAAGACAATCAAGCTGAAGACAGTAGTTCAAACCTGTCGGAGGTTCCCTCAAACTATATGCGTTAATTGGGGAGGGGGCATTAAATAGGGAATATACGGTATAAGAAAAGCAGCTATAAACAAGTGTGACAATAAATATAAATCTAGCACTTCTTGACAAAACAATCTGAAAAGCTAAAGAAAAAAATAAGCTTTTCTTTACCAAATGCACCTGTTACCATACATTTCATCTGAAACGTGCATAAATCATTTCCTTTGTGTTACACATAAAATAGAAAAATACACCAAAACATCTGCACACATAGCAAAGGAAACACGAAGAGACCAGCATCACTGAAAATGACACTTCCGATTACAGCAAGAAACTGACATGGAGACTAAATACACTTAACCTGAAAGCTCTATAACACGATTACAAATGATAATAAGCTGGTATTTGAAACCAAAACAAACCCCAATTAACATTACATACAAATAATTATTGTCATATAAGCATTTTGGTGCCAAATGTATTGGTGCTTTTGTGCAATTAAACTAGGCTTAAACTGTTGAAATAATTAAAAAACTATTTAATGCATTTACAATTAATTTAAACTGTTGAAATAATTAGAAAGCTATTTAATGTATTCAAAGTTAATTTTCTTTTCTCAATGTATAAAATAATACATTATCAAAGTTGCAATATATTTAAATAGGTTTTTCTTGATATTTGAAAAATATAATCAAACAAAAATATTAGCATTAAATCGGTTTTTAACTATTATTTAATTAATTAATATATATTTGTAACATTATCTCCATTTAAGTTCAAACAACTATATATATTATCTCTGATTTACATCTAAACTACACGTAGTTGGTTTACAATCAATGATACTCATATCAAAGGAATGGTAAGCAATTTGATGTTAAATAAAGAAAAATTACATTCTTTAAGGTATAAAATAGTATAAAACAAATTTATGCTTTAACCTAGATGAAGTTTTGATAAAGCATCACGTACTTCTACATGATTGTGTGTAAAAATTTACATATTTCATACCAAAATTCAATACCTGATTCTGTTTAATTTAATGACTGAATGAGCAAGCATGCTGATCACCCTATAAGAACTGAAACTTCTATTTCAAAATGACATCAGAAAACAAAACAATAAAACCCAGCAAAACAACATCTTACACGCAAATATGACGCAGCAGAACATTAAAAAAGAGAAATGAAAAAGAAGTCCCTGCCTCGTAAAGGAGATCAGCAATATCTTATGGTTTTCATACAATTATATACATAACGTATTGCCTTCTAATGACGGTCTGACGAAACACTGAAATGGACCAAAAAAACACTGAAATGGACCACAATTTTATCCTTTAAACAATTTACAGAACATTTTCCAGACGTCGTAATATCCCCTTCTTCGATATATATATATTTTTTCTTTAATAAAATGATATTAAAAGACTCGAAGAGGGGAATATTACTTCTGGAAAATGTTCTGTAAATTGTTTACAGGATAAAATTGTGGTCCTTTTTGGTCCAATACAGTCTTCCTGTTGACACCAGTCACAGTGAAAACATTCCTCATCTGTTATATACAATGTGTTCAAACAAATATACATATGATACACAATATAGAGCAAGTCATGCCAAGCCTGGTTCTGTACACACCGACACGCTATACACGAGAAGTGGCATTATTTGAGCGCGTTAAAAGCAGCAGTTCTAGACTGCAAAACAAGATACAGGTAACGATCCCCAGATATGTTTAGTAATGGTTACAACACTCATTAGGGTTCTCATGGTGTGCATACAAGCTTGAAATTAACTATCATTTACAACTGTAAGTACATTTCTTGGACAGTATTACCACAAAAGAATTTTTTTTTTCAGCAGTACAATTATTAAATCAAGTTATTCTACCTATAGTTGTTCAAGTAATATAATTCTATTTATATTAAACATTTATCAAATTCTTATTAAAAATGATATACATATATATATATATATATTTTTGACTATCATGTGGTTCTTCAATACATGTTCGCAGGATATTTCTGAAATGTGATATGATGTGAAATAAAGCATATGGTTCATTTCAAAATTATATAATAATAATAAAATGTTAATACTATGTACATATGTATATTTTAATAAAATTAATACCTCTTTTCTGTTTATATACTGAACAGCAAAAGAAACACAAATTTAATTTCCAACTGTTTGACTGAATAAAAAGTTAGCAATATTTGACATTAGCCATTTTGCTTACTGGAGGCATGTGCCAAAAAGTGTACAAGTTTTATGAATTTTTCAACCAATGGGGTGAGTTAGTGGTTTTGGCGCGAATTATCTCCCCTTCCAAAATGACACGAAATTTTTAATCACTTTCTGTTTAAAATAGTTGAATGCCTTACAGACTGATCGGCTTTGTATGCTTTAAACTGAACATAATTGATGTCAATGTGCTACTACATAAACATAAATATTATAATTATGCAGAAATGTCCTTGTCATTAAGACACCTATGGGAAGACAACATTACTAACTCACCCCATTTGATTAAACTGGATCTGAATAAACACATTTCTTTTGCTTTTCAGTATATGTGCACTCTGATTCACACTACTTATGTTTTTCTACACACATGGGAACCCTAATTTTTTATATATTTATAAATATATACTTAAAAGTTATATTTTATTTACATCACTATATTAGTATTGTTTTTACACGGGTCAATTCATTAACAACTATACACAGTTTTAGGGATGGAGTATTTTGACAGATACAAAACAAATGATCAAATAAAGCAAAGTGGACAATAACATTACAAAACAACAAAATTTTAAAGCAGACTGGTTGCCAAAATGAAATCGATCTGGTAAAAAATTTATGCTTTTGTTTGTTAGAAGTTTTAAATGAATCTGTTCAACAATTAAACACCATATATTCCATTTTGCAAATACGGAGTTTGAGTTCACAATAGTTTGAAATTGTGTTTTTACTGTTAAATATTTTGTACAATACAGATTACTAGTGTGTGCAGGCATTACATATTTTGCATACTACGGCAAATCATGGATTTATGCTGGGATAAGTCATTTTTATTTTGCAAAATGGCCAGAGTGTGTGTGTGTGTGTGGGGAATTAATTAGGAATGGTGGGCATTAAATAGGGAATATACGGTAATGCCAAATGAGTTTGCCTTAGAGATCCAGTGGGACATTAAGACTGTCAAGCTGATGAATGTGGTTCAAACCTGTTGGAGGCTGCCTCACACAGAGTATGATTCAAAATTATCAAATGTAAGACATCCAATAGCTGAAGCTTAATAAATCAATGTTCTTTAGTGTGTCATCAAAATAATAATACAGTCAAACCTGTGTTATGCAGCCATCAAAAGGAGTAAGAAATATGGCCTCATAAAACAGGTGGCTGCTTAATACAGGTTAAATTATACTAAATTAGCCGATTTGGGAGGAAGTAAAGGTGACCCTTTAACACAGGTGTCTGTTTTTATACAGGTGGATGCATGGACAGGTTTGACTGTAATTCCAAACTATTAAATTTTATACACCCTTTCTCTATGTTTTTGTAAAATGACATGTTATTTGTTAAAGTTACACAGCACTACAAAACTAAATCATAATATAGATGTGTCAAAAAGATTACAGTAATAAAACAATAATAAAAAAACCTCATGTATGTTTTCTTTATTAAGGTCTGAAAACAATTCTACACTTTAACACATACCAGTAGATGTGCAACTTTGCTGACCAACATATTGAAAATACTGTAACAAATCTGTATTAAAAAAAACAATTCTTTAGAAGCGCATTATATTTTGAAATATGATGACAGTGGTTCAAACCCATCTGAGGCTGGTTGACACTTGACTACATGTCAAAATCACCAAATGTTAGACACCCAATAGCTGATATTAATAAATCAATGTGTTCTAGTATTGTGAAGAAATATATATATTTGCCTATATATACTGTTGATCTTGAAATTAATGCAATCATATTAATACAAAAAAAGTGAGTCAGTTATTTGCATTAATAATATCATTAATTTATTTCTAACAATAGTGCACATATGACAGGTTCTCAAATTAAAAAATATATATAATTAAAATACATGTACCAGTACACGATAATATTTCATACTTTATTAAAATCTTTTAAAACTAACACAATACCAAATTCATGAGTATATGCTGGAAGTTTGATTATTTTGTGTTCCCTTTTGTCTAAAGGGAATTAACCCATAGTCGTTTCCGACACATTTAAATGTTATCAATTAAGTGAGGTACCGGTAAGCTCAACAACAATTGTGGTGGTCTCAGTTATAGGGAATTGTATTACGAGCTGATTGCTACAAAAACATCTGTTGTTCGGAAAGTATTACACCAAAGGGAGGCCACTTGGATTAATCCTCATAGAAGACCACCTAAATGATTGTGGCATTAGGGTGGCAGACGAGCGATGTTCAGAGCTAGGGGTTGTGTCTGGAGGGCATGCTCTAATGGTAAAAGTTTGAAATGTAGTTACTGGAAAAACTATTTTAATGGTTTCTAGATAAATTATTGGGGCAGTGGCTGCCACCCCTGCCGCCCCAGTTCCGGCTGCCATGTCATATCACATTTTAGTCATTCGCATCAATTTAAGGAAGCATTAATTTCATGATTTACAGTACACATAAATTACATACATTTAAAAAAAAAAAAATTAAAGGTGGTGTCAAGCACATACCTATGTATGCACCTCCCTCTCTGACCTGAATATTAAACTAAATGTTGAACAGTTCTTATAAAAAAAAAGGACACTATGTAACTGCATTCAAAAGGATATCAAATGCTAACGATACAAATATACAAACTTTATGATAATCAGATGAGAAAAACAGCTGCCAGAACATATAAAAACTACACATTGTTATTGTGGAAACACAAAATCATAAGACCCCTTTAACTGTGAACAATTAACAAGTGGCAACACATGGATGTATGTATAACAATGTGTATGTATGTATAACAATGTGGACATGTAAGATGTTTACAATTCTCGAATTTTTCCTATTTTGTACAAAATGTTTATTTTCAGACAATGCCTCTCCTAGTACTACACAGCAAAAATAGCAGGTTATTTCACGTATGCGAAACATATGTTTAACAAAAGTTAACAAATGGTAATTTTATCATGTAAATAGGTGAGTGTATGTTTAACATACGTTTAAACAAATGATAAAAGTATGGTTTTCACATAAATGTTAAATGTAGATTAATGACATAAACAATGACTTTCATAGGGCTTCCGTAGATATTTATAACTTTCACTGTCTTGGTTGCTAAGGTACATGTAGGTATATTTAATTTAATTTTTTTAATATCTATTATACATTTTTGAATTATATGGAACTATACCTAAAATCCTACAAAAATCACTTTTCTAATTACTTTAGACGACTGTTTTATCATTGCTAAGAACACCTTGTTGATTATAAAGGAAAGAAAAAAAACAAATATGTTAAACATGTTCTGTTAAAACATGTTCAAAGAAACGTGAAACATACATTTGCAAACATGTTTAACAGAACATATGTTAAACGTATGTAAAACATACATGTATGTTTTCCCAAACATATGTGGCTATTTTTGCTGTGTATGAAAAGAAAAAATTGTAACTGCGAATGATTCCTAATGCATATTTATATCTAAAAGCAATAACAACTCACCAAATGTACATTTCAACATCTGCTGTCGATTGAATATTGGAGGTAAACGTGTAAGAGCACTTTACAATTCTAAGCACTACTCCCTGCACCAGCAAAAATACTGACAGGTTTATAGTGAGTACAATAAGAACCATCACTGCATCCAAAACCGTATCCGTAAACGACACAGTTCAAGGAATGCATCAACAAAGCTGTGATCAGAAGATCATTAAAAAAAAAAATGTCCACTTCATTTTGTAAGAAGACAAACAACATATAACTTACAATGTGATTCGACTTAAATCAGCTATCGAACTTAAACAGGCAGGTATAAATTAACTAAATATGACTAGCTGTTTTAATTATTGGACAAAACCATGTTTTTCTTCAGGTAACGAAAATTAACTAATTTTGGTATAAATGATGGTTGAAAGTAGTTTATTTTATTTATTGCCGCAAACCTGCTGCCGCCACATAGGCTACTCTTTCCAATAAGCAGCAAGGTTTTTATATATATGCAGTCTCAGACAGGACAGCACATACCACGGGCTTTGATGAACCAGTTGCAGATCACTCGTTGGAACGGAAAATAGCCAAACTGCAAATGGGTCCACTGAGAAGGATCGATCTAACGACAGACCGGTTCACATGAATTTTGGTATAAATGCTGGTTGATTAAAGAGAAGTAGCTTTGTGTATATTCAGATCTACTACAAAGGCAACCTATTATCTGCTCATGCTGATTCGAACATGGGTATTTGTTGATTACTTTAATTTGCTTGAACCTAGGTGAAAAATCAGAACAATTTTGGAAATAGCAAAAAAGTTCTATGTTCCATTTTTTTTAAATTTCCTTTTTTAAATAATAATTAAACATTACTCTATTGAAAACGTAGTTTGACACGGATCAAATTCACAATCAAAACCGGATGATGGTACAATTTATTGTAAGTGAAGGGACTACCTTTTTTTTATATATATTTGGGACATCTTATTTTCATAAACATCCATGTAGGGATTTTGCTTTAATAAATAAATCTTTGCAAATATGACATTAATATTAAATTTTGATAATTATAATAAAATAACAGCTTATCATAAAAATACAGTATACAAATAACAACCTAACACTGTCATTTTTGTATGGATTTGTTTGACCTCTGCGGAAAATCAAACATGGCGGTCAAAGTAATGTAAGTTCGAAATACGAAAACAATACTTTCTACTGCCATTCAAATACAGATCCAATGCAGACAGCAATGTAGAAAAAATAGTACATTTAGGAAAATTATCAAGATTAATGAGGTAAGATACACATTTTGATTTTTATTCGTCAATATCCTGGTTCAAATCAGTGCAAATAGATAATAGTTTAACCATGGTCAGTTTATAAATAACTCCATGCCAACACCCCATCACATACACATGCAAAGGGAGATAATTTGTATACAGGAGAATTGTAAATGGTAATGGTTTGCTCTAGAAAAGTATATGCCACTTTGCCAAACTGTTAGAAATATTCTCAATGATCCACTCAGATTTAAATTTTCTGAGACATATAAGTTTAATTAATTATCGTCTCACAACTCCTTAAAAGTAATTATATTTAAAACAAAATTTCACAACTCCATAAACATAGTTAAAAGCCAGATATAACATGATACATGTATAAGTATCAATTTACAAATGAACTGAATGTGCAATTTGCATTCATTATTAACATGAATAAGTTATGTGAGAAATATACAGGAAGCTAAGACCAAATATTCGTGTACATACATGTACATACACACATATCCAAATGTCAATTAAAATTACAGAAATTAAAAATACTTTATCTCAATACACAAAATTAATGAACTGACAAGTATGATTTAGTGTGGTTCACTTTTAGAACTACCGTATATTCCCTATTTAATGCCCCTGGGGGTATTAATTTTGTGAATATGGATTTTATTAAGTTCATAAGTGTTTTTACTATTAAATATTTTGTGTAATACAGATTACGTACTTTTGATACTACCGCAAATCATGGATTTATGACTGGGTAAGTCGTTTTATTTTGCCAAAAGGTCGGGGTAGGGTGGGGGCATTAATTAAGGAGGGCATTAAATAGAGAACCTATGGTAGGTTGGTGGGCCAGATTAGACAGGTCTGAAACAGTCAATGAGTTAACATTTCTTCCTATTCTTAAATATACAAATAACCTGTTTGTTAACCAACAAAATAAACTTATAAGGAAAACAGCATTAAAAACTATGCAAATAAAAAAGAAAAGAGGAAACGAAGTAGTTATTTTTAACAGAGTACATACGAGTAAATAAAAGCTGATATGGATTAATATGAAAGCAATACCTAGGAAAATAAGACAAACTTATACAAGTTTATCACCTTTCATGGAGGCTGGCTCACACTTGACTACATGTTAAAATAACCAAATGTTTGCATACAACAGCTGTTTTCAATATGCTCTAGTGGTGTGGTTAAACAATCCCCCCCCACCACAAAACAATAATCACCTTTCAGTATAAATAATAACACAAAATGTGAAATCTTCTTTAATTATGTTTCAAAAAACAGAACTTCAACTTTTTGTGACAGAATAATAAATAGTATATTAATCCAGTATCATTCAACGTTATTTTTTAACAAATAATTCAAACTGGGACAGTGGATAATAAACTGTAGCAAATGACAATCCAATGTGTAAAATAACAGAAAATTCTGTTATTAAATTCCATAACACAACCACATACATATCAGCAACTGTCATAGTAACAAAGGTATAAACACTAAAAAAAACCAAATAATTCTAAATAGTTTGTGCTATAATTATAAAAATAATCTCAAGATTTCTAAATTAATTTTCTTTCATTTAAGTTTTTACAGAATGTACTTCCCGTTGGCAAGACTTCTGACCATTCCAGAATGAAACAGTTTTAATGTTACGTTTCGGGTCAGTTTAGAATTACTTTCAGGGTTATATTTTACCAAAAAAAAAATTGTAGAATGTTTCTAAATAAAACGATCACTCTTTAAATCTATGAATTTTTGGGAGAGAATTTTTGTTTTCAACAACACCTGTCAAACATTTGGTTATTTTTACACGAAGTCAAGTGTGCTTTAAATCAACGAATATGCTCGAATGGTTAGAGGTCTTTCCATACTATTTAAACCAAATGTATATAGGACAGAAGAATATGTCGATTTACACACAGAATTAGTTTAATTGTACTTTTAAGACAATAAGGGGAAAAAAATATTCTGACACTTGTTTGAACGTTTAATAAAGCAATTGATGAGCTATGTTGATACTGTTTGAAAGTTTAATAAAGCAATTGATGAGCTATGTTGATACTGTTTGAAGGTTTAATAAAGCAATTGATGAGCTATGTTGATACTGTTTGAAAGTTTAATAAAGCAGTTGATGAGCTGTGTTGATACTGTTTGAAGGTTTAATAATTTACTACAGTTCAGGGTGTGCATTTTATAGTTGCCCATGGCAAGTCAAAACAGTACCTTGAGTCACCCGCCTTGAGTCACTTGCCTTGAGTCATCCTTTTTGGAGCAAATCTGTGCAAACACACCAAATTTTAATGCTTAAATGTTTCAATTTTACCAAACACTAAAAACACCCAGATAGACCTACCGGTACCGCCGCCTATTTTTGCCTGCAGCATGAGAATAAATGGCAAGTTGAGACTCGTTTGGTGTGAACAGGACATGTATGTATCGTGATCAAACTGAAACTTACTTTCTTTAACTTGTTTCATTGATGAGTTATGCTGATACCGCTAAAACAGTGATAACACAGGTTTTTAAAATGCAATGTAATGGTAACAGTTTTCTATAAAATTCTGACAACACAAAATAGTTAAACTGGCTACTAAAAATGTTGATGTGACTCACCTGAATGCAAGTCTAAAAACAAAACCCCTAAATGTACACCTGGCAGTTCAGTTTTATTAAACATAAAAAAAAATTTGTTTATAAATGAATAAAAAGAAAAAAAAATACATATTTTGAATGCACCACATATTTTTTAACATTTCTTACTTTAAATCCACCACCAATTTAGTATTAAAAACTAAGTTGTTGGCCGAACCATTTAAATGTCATCAATTGTTTGCAGTTTAGTTTTATTGAAATGCACCACCAATTTACAAACCAATATACACTATTACCGACAAGTACACAAATTTAGCACAATATTAATTTTTTGCTAAACAGCACTTGATATTGTATAGCACTATAATGAAAATGTTCATGTCAAATCATACACTAAACCATAACAATAATCTGAAAATCTATACTTTTAACAAATAACCCATTTCATGGGCAGCACTATTGGTGATAATCTTCAAGTCTGTGTGCAAAATAAAATCAACAATCAACAAGAATTAACTGTACATTCGGATTTTTAGTCATGACACTATACTTATCATGATTTCAAATTAAAAACTCAAAATAAATAAAACCCCATTCCAGTTTGTGCATTTTCCACCAATATACAGAACCTTGAGAAATATTTTGTAACTGAATTGTCAATTGTTTTTAATAATTTTTTGTTTTATCCAGGAATTAACTTACTTTAACATTTTGAGCTGCCAAAAGGCCCCAGTCCCCTTCCCAAATTCAGGAATTCTCACAAAGTTACTAAATCCTATATTATTATTTTTTTTTTTAAACTGCTTTTGCTTCTCTTTTTAATGTCAATCCCATATTTTAGTATATGGCTCAACTTCAAACACGATTAGAAAACAGATTTCTTTTTTATAAGATAAAAATATTGATTTTAAAATGTTACCGTATTTATTCATCTATAAGGTGACATTGCGTGTTTTAGGGTTTTTTCTTCCACTCATTTGTAAGACGGGGTGAAATGTTTCAGAATTCCTGTGAGCATGTTACCTCTGATGTTACCTGATATTTTTATCATTTATATCCAGTATCTATCAATACATTTAGCAGTCCACCATTTTGAAAGGGCCAAGTAATAAATTTATGGTAGACAACTGTCGACAATTATAATTAACAAATGCAATTAAAATGCAAAACGGTAAGCTCCCATAGCAAGGCCTTTATGAAGGTGTTCAATTTAAATGAATGTGAATTGAAAAGACATTGGCCGCTGACAAAAAAACAATCAGAAATCGGCTATTTTTGTGACCAGCTATCGTAACCGGAGATTGCTGAAAACGTTTTACTTTAGATCATGCTTAGGGGTTATCCATTTTTTTCATCATTTTCATGAGTGTACAAAATGTTCTTTTCTCCAGACCCCCTACCACCCCCACCTCCCAAAAGTGAACAATCTGAAAAGGAAAAAGAATGATGATTTCACTGCTGGGTATTATCGTAATTTTTATAATTGTTTTGAAAAGCGTACATGTCCCTTTAACCCCCTCTAGCCCAAAGTATGTTATGTAGGCTCGCGAAAATTATGAAAAAAAATAAAATGGATGACCTCTTATAAGATGGGTCGGGTTTTTAAGGCTGGTTCTGGAGGGAAAAACGACCACCTTATAGATGAATAATTACCGTAAATGAGACCTCATTTTAATACCAGAATAATCCCAGACACCTGCATTAGCGTACTCTTACAAACAACTTCAATCAGATAGAAATACTTCAAAACAGCTCATTAACTAGAGCAGTTAAAATAATAAGAACAAAGATGATTTATATATAAAGTAGTTTGTGAAAATGCACTTGTTGGTTGTATGACAATATATAAAAAAAGCAAAACAGACCTGTTCAATGCTATACAACTGATTACAATAACATGGGCATGTTGGGCCTGAGAATTTCATAAAAGATGCCAGTTTCTTTTTAATGCGGGATTTACAAAAGCAAAATGACCAAATTAAAAAAAAAAAAAATCTCGCACCTTCTTATCAATGGAATCATTGGACATATTCAAATCCACTTTTACAAAAATCTTTTGAAAAAACCCTAAAATCACAATATGTGAAATCAATGATCCAATACCAATTTTAACATATTTGCAGATAAAAATACTATTTTTAAAGCTTAAATTACAAATTATTTATGCCTTTCTGCTCAGAAAATACAAATGCAAAATACAAAGTGTTTTTCTGAAGTAGTAGTCAAATATAGCATTTACATAAATTAGTAGAAACCCAAGCCAAAGTAAGCAGAATTTGTTTGTAAGTATGGAGGATCTGTATTTATGGCTAAAAGATATTGAATCTTCTCATTTACAAAAATCTATGTTTTAAAACATTAATCAATAATTAGTACTCAACCCCTAAAATTGCTCATACCGATTGGCAATGCCGTGGAAACTGCCCATAACAATTGGCAATGCCGTGGAAATTGACGCAGAGTTTTTCATTCTTTGTGGCACTTTGTTTGCTGCGGACTCGATGTTTTCCCCCAAAGTGTATTTTTTTCTCATTATTAAAAATAAAGTAGCAAAATTTGCTGTGAAAAATGCCGTGGACACGTTCACCACAGCATTTATTTTGCCGTGGACATTTTCTTAATTGAAGGGGTTCGGTACTTGTGTAAACACAATTTTTAAAATTTATTTCCATATCCTTAACCTCCAGTTTTACAATAATTTGATCAATGATTGAAACAAATTTTAAAATATGTGTTCCATCATAAAAAGTCGCAAAAAGGCTTCATAAAGTTCTCTAGATTAAAATGTATAGCTTGAAGAAAGATGAAATTTATCTCAATATCCTTAACCTCCAGTTTTACAATAATTGGATTAATGATTGGAGCGAATTTAAAAAAATAAGTTTCATAATAAAAAAGTCGCAAAAAGGCTTCAAAAAGTTCCCTTAAAATGTATAGCTTGAAGAAAGATGAATATTTATTTCTATATCCTTAACCTCCAGTTTTACAATAATTTGATCAATGATTGAAGCACATTTTTAAAAATGAGTTCCATAATAAAAAGTCGCAAAAAGACTTCAAAAAGTTCCCTGGATTAAAATGAATAACTTGAAGAAATCCGTAACCTCCAGTTTTAGAATAATTTTTTATCAATGATCGAAGCGAAGTAAAATATGATTTCCATTATAAAAAGTAGTAAAAAAGCTTCATAAAATTCTCTGGCTAAAATGTTCAGCTTGAAGAAATTATCCATCTTTATGAGAAATACCCAGGCCTGAAGGATACACATCCCCTGAGCTAAAAGGCTCCTGGTTAATATATAAATTTGGGGACCCAACAGAATATGTTTAAAAAGAAAGAAAAAAATCAATACAATGCATTCACATTTCCATCACTGTCTATTAACAAATTCATAGATATATATAATAGTATATATACAACAGTATATACTGTAACAAAAGTATATACACATTTATGGCTATATACATGTCATGTACAGTGATGTTTTAGTAGTTAGTTATCTAACAAGATTAAGTTGTCTTATATGACAAAAGGCATTGCACCATATCTTGAACCTTTTGGTTTCATGACATAGAAATTGTGCATTAAAATGATTCTCATAAAATCATCTTATGTACTTGATTTCACCTCGTCTACTTGATCTCACTTAGTGTCTTACAAGCCATCAAGTAAACTTTGGACATGCCTTTGTCTTCCGCCCAGTCCCACAGCTCCTGTCTGTTGATATGATCTACTACTTAAATCACAGACATCAATTCTGCCATTATTTTCAGGAAATTATCTATTTATCATATGATAACTCTTTTCTGTTAATACAAATTGGGATATCCTCATCTGTTATGATCTGCAATTTTCCATTATTTTCATGAATTCCGCCTCTAACCAAATCATGTGCCTGTCTGTTGATATAGATTGAGATATTTTGGGTTGTAATTATCTGCTATTCAAGACTTCCATGATTTTCAGGAAATAATCTGTTTATCAAACGTTCTCATCTGTTGATAGGGATGGAGACATTCTTGGCAGTTATATTCAAACCAGAGATATCAAGTCTCCTATCATATTCAGGAAATGATCTGTTGATAGGGATGGAGATATTCTTGGCACTTATATTCAAACCAGAGATATCAAGTCTTCCATCATATTCAAGAAATGATCTGTTGATGGGATTGAGACATTCTTGGCAGTTATGATCTACTATTCAAACCAGAGATATCAAGTCTCCCATCATATTCAGGAAACTATCCTTTGATAGGGATGGAGATATTCTTGTTATATTCAAACCAGAGATATCAAACCATGATCTTCTATTCAAACCAGAGTTACCAAATCTTCCATCATATTCAGGAAATGATCAGTTCATCAAATGATTCTCTGGTCGTCACAATCTTTTACTCATATCACTATCATTTCTTCTGTTTTTCTTATGAAATGATCCAGTTATCAAATGATGCTCATGTCTGTCTTGTTTGTCGATACAGAATGCCATATTCTATGCCATTAAAGAAGACATCAATTCTTCCAATTGTCTTGTCTGTCAGTATAGATCAAGATGTTGTTGGTGGTTCTGAGCCAGTTATCAAATGATGCTCATGTCTGTCTTGTGTGTTGATACAGAATGGTATATTCTCTGCCATTAGACAAGACATCAATTCTTCCAATTGTCTTGTCTGTCAGTATAGATCAAGATATTGTTGGTGATTCTGAGCTGTTTTGATCTGCTATCCAAATCCAGGACAGGCGATCACTGAAGAAGAGACAATTCATCTATCAGTATGTTGAATGCTTCGGTTATAAAATGGTGTTTTAGTCAGTGGATACCTAATGAGATGTTATGGGATATCCTTGTCTCGTGCTCTAATCAAAAACATCAATTCTCCATCATTCTTGTGAGATGCCTGTTATCAATTCTCCATAATTCTTGTGAGATATTTGTTATCAATTCTCCACCATTCTTGTGAGATGCTTGTTATCAATTCTCCATCATTCTTGTGAGATGCTTGTTATCAATTCTCCATCATTCTTGTGAGATGCTTGTTATCAAATCTTCATCATTCTTGTGAGATGCTTGTTATCAAAAGATGCTCTTACCTATGATCAAGGTTCTGATGTTCTTTAACATTCTCATCAACTGCAAGATGTTGGCCGTTCAGTTGCAGAAACCAACTCTGAATCGTTCTTAGAAGATACTCCAGTAACCAAACGTCTGCTCATTTCTCAAACAGACTTGAGCCTGGTGTACCTTGTCTAACCATTAACTGTTTTACACATCACCAGCTTTGTCACTTTAGGAGCAGTAAAACCAAACAGTATCCTCATCTGACAACTATGCAGAGGTACTTGCTCTTTCAGATGTATGAGTTTGTGGGCTTTCAGAATATTAGAATGAAATGTTAATTTTGGCTGATGGAATGAAATTCCTTGAGGTCTATGTAGTTGTTGGGACTATAAGCTGTGAACACATCATGACAAGCTGCTTGAAAGAATTGTTTTTATCGGAGTATCTACAGTTTTCTTTATGATTATCTGCCAATACTTTAAAGGAACTGGACTGCTAGCCATCTACACATGATGGAATCAATTCTTAATTGCGACAACCTGAAAGAAATTGTTAGCTATTCATTCTGGTTTCAAAGGAAAACCAACAAGTAAGAAATCGGTTGTTACCTAGCGACTGTTCCTATTTCTCAGAAACCCAAATGACAGAAATCGGAAGTTAGTTAATTCACTACAGACGGTTCAGGTCACGTGACAAGACCCGACACTGTCGGAGAAAGCAAACTTAACACTAACATGCCTTCAGTATGACAAAAACAGTAAAGTGACAATATATACTAGAGAAAAGATAACATTATTTCTTCCTCGAATGCAGCATCTCTAAGAGTAGTGTCTGATCAGGGACCTCCCCGTTCAGGTGCCTGAAGTACAGGTACTCCTCTGACCTAATACTGATTACACGGATTTCAGGCAGCCTCAACAGAATCTGTCCAAACTTGTCTTTCATGTCTGGGTAAAAGTTAAGGCAATACTGGAGAAGTGCGGCGTTCACTTTTTCTTGGCTCTGCTCCACGTACTGACGGTTGTCCAGACCTGAGACATCTGTTGATAGAAATAAATGCACGTTAAATTCCTTCATTACACCATGGACACTCACAAATGAGAAATATTTTTCATATTTTCTCAGTGAGAAATATTATACACTGATTTAACAACACATTTCATTGGGCCGCTGTGGCCGTTATGACCAATAATCTTGCCTGTACTAAATATGATATCATAATTTTGTAAAAGTGCAAATGACATCACTAAAACTAGAAAAAGTACAATGAAATGACACACATAATGTTATAGTATAGCATTTCTCTAAACTGTAGCGCAATTAGAAAGTTTAAAGAATAGAATGATTAAAATTGTCTGCAGTAATAAATAGAATATCAAAATCATTACAATCATTATCAAATTAATGTCCCTTATGAAATAATTTGATAATATATGGCAACTCATTTAATATCTTCTATTTATTACCCAAAAGACACAAAATATATATAGGTATACAGGGTACGAACTTGGGATTTTTTTTGACTGGCCAATCGGGCCACTCACAGCAACACTTTGACTCGCCCGTACAACT
>JAULBS010081511.1:0-19052 GCA_032355785.1 Symmetromphalus regularis | reverse complement strand
CAGCGGGTTTCGAGTCTCCTACTAACACTAACCTCTGCCCCGGGCCCGGTGCCCTAGTCTTAGGACATTGGACCCGGAGGAGACGGGTCCGAACCAAATTGGATGTGGACCCGTATAAAAAATACTTCACCTCAAGTTTCAGTGGATCGGTGTCATAGTTTACACCAACAAGTGGTCCACAGCTGATTTATCAAAAGCAGTGGTTTGTACTGTCCTGTCTGCGAGATAGTGCATATAAAATATCCCTTTCTGTTTATCGATAAGAGTAGCCATATTAGTAACAGCAGGTTTCCTCTCTTCTACTAACAATAACCTCTGTTTATTTCTAATGACAGATCAGAAATCTAGAGATGTAGGTTTTGATAATGATTAATAAAATATTCTGCTAATGTCTGCCATTTTGTTTTATCTTGTAATTTATGCATCTAAATAAATTAATTATCGTATGCTGATGTATTACTTCAGTACAGGCGTAGCCGTTTAAACATTGAAGGGGGGAGGGGCAAGACTGAATAGGGGCGCCATTTGAAGAGAGCCTACAACGTAAAAAATGTAAATATTGTCACACAAAAAAGTCGCCGCACATTATTGAGAGGGGTGGACAAATGCCCCCTTGCCCAGCCACATCCCCGGCTGCACCGGCACCGTATATAGAAATGAAGATAATATAAAAATAATATTGTACAACAATAAAACAAATAATGTATAACAACTACAACAACAGCAACAACAATAACAACAAAGACAACAACGACAATAATAATAATAATATTAATAATAATAATAATCCCTCACCACCACCCCACTGATGGGTTTACGTATCAACATGCAGTCACTAACAACAACAACAACAATAAGCTATTTTATTCTCTGGATTTGCTCTGGATTGTTGGAGAGTCACAGTTTGGTAAAAAAAAATATTCTTAAAATATAATTTGTTAATAATTACTTATTTGAACATTATATATACGTATATAATATTCGTATATAAAATAATATTAAGAAATAAAGATGTATAGGCCTAAAAGCCACTGAAGCCACATTTCAATATATAATTTACAAGATATTTTAATTTTCAAAAAAAAAAAAATGATTTTTTTTCTTTTCACTTAATCCGTTTATATCTACGATCCAACTTGTTAAGGATTGTAACATATTTTCGGATAATTAGTCTCCTTAAAAAAAAAAAATCAATTTATAATTTTTTCGGCCCGCTTCTAAAAATAAAATTAATTAATTAAATACAAATAATTTTTTTTTTTAAATTATAACTTTAATAATTAAATTATTTTAAATTACATATGAAAAGACGCAAGTTTAATCAAAAATATGTTCTTTAATATTTGAAAATAAAATGATACACGAAACAAAAACTTCTTTTGTCAGTGTTCTTCCATTGGCATTTATTCCATGTCTAAAATGCATCCAAAATACTTGTCTGTAGACATTTCCTTTAAAGAAAAACAAATACATCCACACCCATCTATTTAAAAAAAAAACAAAAAAAAAAAAAAAAAAAAAAAAAAATTGAAAAAAAAATGATAAACTAATTGTTTGGGGAGGGGGGAGGCGCCTTTGACTCAATAATATTCAATGATACAAACATTAGGTTTACATATTTATGTTCATTCATTGTGTTTCTTGTTAACATATATTTGCAATAGCTTAGAAAGGATTATTTTCTGAGATAACGGAAAGGCACTTCCAAACAATGAATTTTATTTAGCACGATTTTAAATTTTATTATTATATCAGTATTACTAGTATTTAAAAATATTATCGTTTATTTCACACATTAATGTTACATTTGAGAATATTCATGAATATTAATTTCTATTTAAATATTTTAAAGAGAAAAAAAAAGTTCTAATAAAATAATATTATTGTTATTAACTGTCTTGAACGATTCTGTGTGCAAACAATGAAAACATGGCTCTCATAAAATACCTATAACAAATGCAATATTTTGTTGATTTCGAAGTAGAGAAAACTTGAAATTTTATTGGCTTCATTTTGGTTCAAATAACATTTAACGTTGACGTTTATATAAATAATACATCTCATAAAATATCCACGAGATAAAATAATAACGAAATTATATTTTTAGATATTAGAAAAAAAAAGTATATTTCATTTGCTTGCACTGGGTCGAAATAATTTAACACTCATTTACTCACATTCAGGATATACATGTATATAGAATAGCAGAAACTGAGGATTTTTTTTATTTAGATCCAATGGGTCGAAATAACCTTTTTACTGTCACGTTTATACAAATAACACATCTCTCATTTGTAAGAATCGGATTATGGGAGGAGCGGAATGTAGCTCAAACGGTAGCGTGTCTGCCTGTAAAGTTGTCGGTATTCGAATCGATCCTTCTCAATGGACCCATTTGCAGTTTGATCTATGTTCCGTTCCAACCAGTGGTCCACAACTGATTCATCAAATGCCGTGGTATGTGTTGTCTTGTCTGTGTGGGATAGTTCACATACAAGATCCCTTGTTGCTTATCGGAAGAGCAGCGGGTTTCCTCTAAAAAAATATTTTTGTCAGAATAACCCATTTGATTGACGGTCAATAGCCGATGATAAGATAGCGGTTTCGTTAAATAAAACAAACTTTCCTTTGGGTCGCAGTGACCCTTTAAATGTTCAAATCGATATAAATAAACATCTAAATCGAGATTTAATTTCGTTTATATACAAATTCCCCGAAATTGTGTTCAAATACCGTTTTCAAGATCTTTATAGGTTAAAGTTTCCGACACAGTTTTTAAAACTCCGCCCACACTTGGGGAGCAGTCCGTGAAGTATTTTCGTGCACCCTGCTCGCGCCTCGTTCTTGCAGACAAGTGTAACGACGATTGATAGCAGGAAATCAAGAAAACTAGCGAGTAATCATGATTAATCTCCTACATCAATGTCATTAATCCACGGTCTCATTTCATCAGACCCATCGCAGGGGAAATTAATTCTTAATTCGATTGCAACAAACTTTAGTACCTCCCTGGGGTAAATTTAATAAAGAACGTCACAACGGAACACATTTGTTCGCTCTTTACATGCCCAGCACGTCCCAAGACACGCTGGCCTCGACGCCTGGTCAACCAGCAATGTTCCAGTGATGTCCCACGTCATTCCTGCGGACAAATCAGGTTAAGAGTTCCTTTGGAGGAAATAACCACAGAAGAAATGTCACAATGTGTTTCCGGTTTATTAGCTATTTTTGTAGTTATTTTATATGAATCTTCTTCTATTTTTTGTTTTTATTTTGTTTCTACTTTTATTTTACATTTTATTGTTTGGTTATAACAAACTGAAAGGTTGTATTTTAAAACTGTGAAATTGTTACAATAATTTCAACATTGAAGAGGTACGGCCTGACCGTACCATTTTCTTCTATTATTTCTTATTTCTGCATAAATAATAGTTCTTCGGCTTTGTTGATTTTGGCAATCTTGAGCCGTACCACTATTTTTTTAGACTGTGCCGCCGCTGCATTGTATTATTATTTTAAGAAATCCTGAAGAAATTTCTAAATTTTTTTCGGTTTATAGAAATTTGCCCACTTTTTATACTTATTTATTTTAAAACCATTTTTCCTCCTTTTTTGTGCATTGAGTGAATGATTACCTGTGGAAACTGAAAACAAAAACCTTACTGCACTATACCTTATGCAGAGAAGCAGTTTTGAAAATTTTAATAGGGGTTTTAATTTATTATAAATGTTATTAGGTCTTCTGAGTTTTGTGTTGGCTGGAAACGTCTGTTAGTATCCACGTTTTCGTAATACACGTTTAGGCAATCACTACATTCGGATGGTTAATTGTATTTTAATTTTTGTGCTTACATCCAATTAAGGTTCAAGCACGTTGTCCTGAGAAAACAGCTCAGCTTCCTATACTGTGTGACCAAGACAGAGCTTAGTGTTAGTAGGAGAGACGAAACCCGCTTCCGCCACACTAATGCTGCTACTCTTATCGATAAGCAGCAAGACCTTTGATAAATCAGTTGTGGACCACAGGTCGGTGTAAGTGGTATACACCTACCCACTAAGCCTTGCGGAGCACTCACTCTGGGTTGGAGCTTATACTGAGATTTAAAATCCCATGCTTCGACTGAGATTTGATCCCA
Organism: Symmetromphalus regularis; assembly: GCA_032355785.1. Classification (NCBI taxonomy): domain Eukaryota; kingdom Metazoa; phylum Mollusca; class Gastropoda; order Neomphalida; family Neomphalidae; genus Symmetromphalus; species Symmetromphalus regularis. The sequence continues at coordinate 14,916 of JAULBS010081511.1, read as the reverse complement.
GTACCTACCAGCCGCGAGTCCGATAGCTAAGCCACTGCAATATCGGGGCCAGTTAACCCCTGATGTGGTGTGGGGTTTACGTGTCTTAGTGTCCCATAGAGCTACACCAGATGGAGCTGTAGCTGATGCTCGTCTTAGGATCACCCAAGATGGATTGGATATGAGGTCTTGACTACTTAAGGGTGATGTAACCCTAATAAAAACCTAACCGAAATATTGGGTGGCATGGCGCATTCTAATAAACCACAATGTCATGCATTAACTGCTATAATGTATACTCTTGGAACCAACAAGCGAACGCAAAGAAGAAGAAAAAAACTATATATGCTTCAGAAACCCATGTTTTACCAAACCTGGAAGCATTTCCAGAATATCTGTTTAAAAGTAATAGATATTTCAGAAAATATCTTTTTTAATTTATAGGTTTGAACTTAGCTCTATTCAGCTTAGTACAAACCTATAAATTAAAAAGGATTCTGTGGAATCCATGTCAGTCTAAACTTCAAAAAGATACATCATCAGGGGAGTAAATGCATCTCTCAACCCTTTTTTAAAGTTAAATTTACTGGTTTGTTTTTACAGCTCAACACATTAGAGTCAAAAACATGAACTATACAAATTGAGTAAAAAGTAAATTTTCCGAATTACAACTCAACGTAAGTACATGTATAATGTCCACATGATAAAAAGCTTTTTAAAATTCCATGTCGGGATGTCATAAAATTATACCTCGCTAAAAGACCCGACTTTTGATTTATAATGAATAAATATAATTTAGTATTAATAAATAATACTCGCATTCTGACATAAACACATATATCATTTTTGTTTACGACAAAGAAACGCGTACATATTAACACACTCGAAATGGATTTCCTCATTCCTGAATGAACCCAGTGACATTGAGTTGAGAAGAAAAAACCTTCCATCCCCTACAATGAGAAAATAGCGCTGCTATCCATCAATGCAATTCTTCCTTATCCGATAAAGAGCTCTCAACGTGCGTCCATTATGACAAGTATATTGTGAGAAAGTGATCACCCTCTTCAGACCAATGCTTCGTCTCTGTCACCGACAATCCTAACATATTTCTCGAAATGCGATTTGGAAACAGTGCCATCGGTCCGAAGACAAAGGACGCGCTGAGAGGTTAACCGAAAAGACGCGCAAATTACGTTAAAACACCACGGGCGCAACTTTGCTGCAAATAAATAGCCGTGGCGCGTCTTTGCGGGCATCGACGGGACCTACTCGCGTCGATCTAACCAGCCACATCGGCGCTTATTCGACGAATACGATGGAGTAAAATTTATCAATCAAATTGCAGCTTTTGTCCGGAGCCGAGAAAAATGTTGACTAGTTAGGAAAGCATATTTGTCAAACGTAGATAGAGAATGGGAGTTGAATTAAATAGCATGCAGCCTCGTTGGGCTCCGAAGGGCAGACAATTTCGTCGGTGAACTCGCGTCGTGGGTTTGATTCAGTCCTCTTTAGATGGATGATTTATTAGCCAAAGTTAGCAGTATTAATTGCCGAGGCTACCTGATAGGAGTTAATTGAGAACCATTTGCAAGCCGACTAGGCTGGCCTAATGCTGATTATGCCGGGGCGGCGCTCCTCAACAGAGGCCGAACAAAGTAAATGAGTTGGGGACAGGTCCCTGTGGGTTTTCGGTCACAGAAGAGGGCATGCATCCCTCTCCACACATCATCATGGCCAATTTGCATGTTTCCTTTGTTAGAATTTAATTCTGTTGCAATAAACAACGACCCCGAAGACGTTGTTCACTTGATTTTTTAAGAATGTTCTTTTTCTAATAATGTTGAAATCTTTATAGTCAGTAATATGGCATTTTCTATGATTGAACCATTGCATTTAAAACTTGATTTCAATCCTATCATAATAATCCCACATTGTAATAATTTATACTGCTGTATTTCAAGCGGGCGTTGAACAAGTAATTTGGCAGTGCAGAGAGGAACATATACTCAAACAAAAAAGAAAATATGCGTGTAATCAATAGTCAATTATTTCATAAACCAGACAACATTCATACTCTAGAAGAAACTCTGAAATCAGATAACATCATTTATGAGGTGGTTTGTGTGTGAGCAGTAATATCACAAATTGCTCACGTGTTTGCTGCCAATGGACCATTATTGCCACCACCCCATGAAACAAAAATAGTTCAACAGTTACATGCATACTTTCTTTTTTTGGTTCAGTATATGTACTATTACGATTTTGTATTTATTTATGTACCTGATTAAAAATATATATATAAAACCGTTATAACCAAAATAGTCCGAAAATCCATGTAACTATTGAATGACAACAGCATGTAAATTTATTTACAAATTACATAATGATATATGCAGATAAAATCAGGATTAAAAACACAGTAGTATTATGGATAAACTTACATCTGGTTTGTTTTACATAGTCACAAGAATTGCCAGGGTATTCTAACTGAAAGAAATAACAATATACGTTTTCTGTTTTTTCAAGATGCATGAACATTACCAAATGATTGAATTCTGGCCTTGTTTTCATTTAAATATTGATTGAATCGATCTATAGTTAGTCTATGACTATCAGGGTTCCCGAGATCATTAAAAACCTGGAAAAGTTTAGATATTTGCAAAATAGTTTTCAAGCACATTGAACAGTTTTGAAATTTTGATTAAAACTGAAAAGTCACGGAAAAGTTTTGACGTCACTTTTTTCTGCATCAACCAAGATTTTTTTCAGTCATGCTTATCAGAGTGCAAGAGATCACTTCTTGTGATGTATTATGTCCCTGTAAAACTTAGATTTTTTCTCCTTAAAGAGTATAAACTGTCTTTTTATGCCGATAGAACATTCAGTTTTTCCACATTTCAGATTTAGCTCATGGCAGTGTGATACATTTGTACATTTGTTTTACAGATTTGTGTTTAAAACGGTCATTAAATGTATAGAAAAGTCATTGTAGTATTCGTTTATAAATGAAAACTCGAATTTCACAGTAAATAAAATTATCTTGCGTAACTCAAATCTTGATTCCTATTTCAAACTATTTTTGTTGGAAATTCAAAAGTGAAACTGGATGCTAAGGAAACCATGATACTCGTGATCATTACAATGAGCAGCTCTGATCTGATGATCCTCTCTCGTAATTTGTCATTCTACGACTGTTATTATTCAGTAACTCATAACTAACTCGCTAGAACCTCTTGGCTCCTTATGAGACAATCCAATAAGTTTTTAATGTTAATGCCAAAAATGTCAGATAGACACTCACGTCATAATATTATTCTAAATAAGGGCTTTGGGCTTTGGCTGCATGCCATCTTCTCCTTTTTGAACGGTCTCTGGGCTTCCTTTAGGTAACACTGTCTGTACCTTCTGCCATCGAGCAAAGTTCTATCTTGGACACTGTACAATGTTCTGAAGCCATATTTGGCGCTTTACCTCTTTTGCCATCGTAGATGAGTTGGTATTGCACCTATTCATTGAATTGATTTGATCAGAATACCTTCAGGATCTCTAGAAGACACGTGATGTGAAAGTCTCAAGTGTCTATGCCATCTTGGGTCTTATTCTGCACCAGACCCCAGAAAATCTGGTAATAGGCCCAGGTCAGTTGGGAAATGTAGCCCCACGCCATTTCAAACTACTTATTAAATATGTTTTATAATCTATACTAAATACCAGGGGGTGTAGCCTCCCTCTAAATCATAGGTCCATGCCAACTGGCTCCTCTGCCCGTCCCCCAACCCCCCTCTGTTCTGGCTTGTTCTGCACTTTAATTAATGGTGGATGATAAATGTATTCTTTTTTTTTTCAATGTTATTTTAAGTTAATAGTTTATTTTGGCATGTACATGTATATTGAATCTTCCATAATACGTAGGTAATGTTGTAATGTATTTCTAAAGCAACAAAATTGCTAACATCTTAAGACTTATTTGATCTAAAGGTAGATTTCAGGGACGTGTTGACAAAGCCTATGTTTTGGTGATAGTAAAAATATTCAAAGTATATACGACATTTCACATAATGAAATGACATTTGATTCGAAATCTTGATTTTATAACACATTTTCATAATTTTTATAAAAATTTAAATAAATTCCTTCACTGAAACTTCAACATTGTGTCTTTTTTGTAATTAACCCGAATATTTTCTATTTAAAGGCTTTGTCGTTGTTTGTATATAATGTCATAGTGACGAATATTCCATTGCATTAAAATCGCGAACATTTTGTTATTGTAAACGAAAGAATTGTTTGTTTACCCCCCTCCCCAAACACATTGTTTATTTAACAGCTATTGGGTGTCAAACAAATGGTTTTGCAACTCGTAGTCTTTATAGGAAACCCGCTACCGCCACATATGCTACTATTTCCGATTAGCAGCAATGGATCTTTTATATGAAACTTCCCCAGATAGGCCAGCACATACCACGGCCTTTTGGTAAATCATTTAAGGACAACTGGGGGGTGCAAGTGGCATACACCTGTCCACCGAGTCTTGCGGAGTACTCAGTCTGGGTTGAAGTAGGTATCGAGATTAAAAAGTCCATACTTCGACTGAGATGTGATACCAGGACCTACCAGCAGTGACCCCGACAACAGAAGCTCCATAAAACGAATTATATAGCAGCCTAGGTTTTACCCAGATGGTGAGAAACTTATAAAACATCATTTAATTGACTAAAATGAAATACTTTAGCTTAATTATCAAATTATTCATAAAATTAAAATAAGAACAAATAAATCATTGTTGTGAATTTAATTTCCAACACACAAAAAACATAATCATTATACATTACAGGAAAGGTCCACTGATATTATTAATCACAGTCTCTAGTGGTGTCAGCAATATACTGCTATCAACATGCATTGCACTAATGCAATATTTCTCTATTAGTTCTATCAGTGGAAACAAATTTGAGGCTTTTATAAGAATGTACATGCATTAGTATTTTATAGTCCTCGGTAGCTTTACCAACGGAAACATATTTGAAGTTTTTATAAGAATGTACATGTACTTGAATACACATCAGTAAGTCTATCAAGGAAACATACTTGAAGTTTTTACTAGAATGTATATGTACCAATATTTTATAGCCATCAGTAAGTCTACCAAGGAAAACACACTTGAGGCTTTTACGAGAATGTGTGTGTACTAGTATTTTACTAACATCAGTAAGTTTACCAAGGAAAACATACTTGAGGCTTTTACAAGAATGTGTGTGTACTAGTATTTTTATAGCCATCAGTAGGTCCACCCAGGAAACATACTTGAGGCTTTTACAAGAATGTGTATGTACCAATATGTTATAGCTATCAGTAAGTCTACCAAGGAAAAATACTTGAGGCTTGTACAACAAGAATATGTATGCACTAATATTTTAAAGCTATCAGTAAGTCTACCAAGGAAACATACTTGGGGCTTTTACAAGAATTAAATATGCACTAGTATTTTAAAACCATCAGTAGTTTTACCAATGAAAACGTACTTGAGGATTTTACAAGAATGCATACCTACTAATATTTTAAAGCCATCTGTAGGTCTACCAACGGAACCATACATGAGGCAGTTGTAATTAAATAATATTACTATATTGCAATTGCTTCGGTAGGTCAACCGATAAAAAATATTAGAGCTTTAAAATAATATACTACTATCTGATTGCCTGCATTAGAAACACATTTGCAGTAATATATTAATATTGCATTGCCTACAGTGCACCAATCACATAAAACATATATGAAGTTGTTAAAATAATATATTATTATTCCAGTGTTTATGATATTTCCGCCAATGAAAACATACATGAGGCAGTTATGGAAATTGATTAGTATTACACTGAATGCGATAAGTTTACCAATGAAAACATACTTGATGTTACAAAATTGTTATGTTCATTGTAGTTCTGTAAACATACGTGAGACACTAATAATAATGTACTACATTGCTTTCTGTAAATTTGTAAAACATACTCTATTTACACAATATTGCAGCTAATTCAAGTATTTTGTTTACATCTATGCTATTACAAAAGTCAAACATTTGATATCTGAGTTAATCTTATTGTCATGGAGATCATAATCTTATTGTCATGGAGATCATAACAGTCCTTTGGTATATGGCAGAAACAAAATTAAATGTGTTTTTTCTTCTAATTTATATCATAAAGCTACAAAAAAATGTCTGACCAGCTTACTCAACAAAATATCTATAGATCTAAGAATGAAAACATAAAATATGATTATATTAGCGGGATTTGAACCTATGTGTATCGATGTAGGTCAACTATTTAATTAGCATATGGGATCTTTTTTTAAACAACTCACCCTATCATATTTTGATAATGTCAAGTATAAATGAATCATCATGTTTAAATTTATTGGTACAATTAATTAAAATATGATGAAATAGTCAACTATCAACATTAATATTAATGATAATTTAACCAAATGATATAATAATTATTAATCTGCATCAAAAAGCCATCTGGAGTTGTCTACAGCTATGTATTACCCGGATTTACTAAGGAACCGACCATATAATCTTCGAGGGGTAGTGCTGGGTGTTAATGATCTTGAGTTATCACATGGTGTAACTAGAGCACTAATATGTGCAATAACAGCGATGTGGTGAAAACTCACTCTGACTGGATGTTTTTTTATAAGTCACTATGCCTGTACAAAGGACCCAATTATAAATGCAAAAAGGGGCCGATCCTAGAATTCGGAAATGTGTATAGAAAATGTTTTACTTTTTTTGACATCAAAAAGGGGGAATGCTGTCAAAACGTAGGACAAAATTACAACGGGGAAAAATAGAAATTGTTGGCCAAATTGGGGTACTGATTGGTGCCATCCCCATCCGCTACTTCATCCCACCCCATTACATCTAATCCTCGGTTACATGGTCAGTAATGAAGTCTTTACTGATAAAAATACTAAATATCAGTGTTTTTAAGACACCGGGTTTCTGTCATCTTCAAAGGGGAAACTACTTTGTCATTATAAAGCTTCACGTGGGAGTGGGACAAAATTATACACGTCTGTACCCACATGTTTATATACCCTTTATAGTTCATCTACAGTATTCCTACAGACACCCGAGAATGGGTGAGCGTTTCAAACAGGAAGTCACACAGTTCACCCGCTAGGGGGCACTCGTTATTGCAGAAAGTTATACAAATCAGCCGCTAGAGGGCGGTCGTCAGTTTTTCTGCTAATATTGCCGGCTTACCTCTGTTGATGATTTTGAAATTAAAAATTATTCACCAAATTGTTTTAAAGTAATAAACCTAATTTGTTGATTGGATAATTAATTTTAAGAATCGAACACACACATACTTATACTATAATAATAATATATCTTCTAAATGGCTGTCTTTGGTTTCTCACATAATTAGGCTATTGGAAATATTTATGCACCGACACTATTTTAAATTACACAGTAATGGTTTAAAATAAAAATACCAAATTTATATACATTTATTAGTAAAAAAAATAATATTCTTTAGTAGATGAAAGATAGTAATACTTTATCTATTCTTCAAATATACCATTTTGAACATCACATTAAAAACAAAAAACATAATTTTGTCAAACATTGAACGAAGCACATGATGGACTTAGTTAAAAACAAAACAAAATACCCCCATTATACACATTAATTATTATTAGTAGTAAAATAATATTCTTTAGTAGATCAAACCCAGTAATAGTTAATCTATTCTTCGGATATACCATTTTGAACATAACATTAAAAAAATTATATTTTACATAATTTGATCAAACATATTGAACGAGAACCACAGTTGATGTATTCTTCAGATATACTTTTAAACAAATTCAGATTTTACATAATTTGATCAAACATATTGAACGAGAACCACAATGGATCTATTCTTCAGATATACTATTAAACAAATCCAGATTTTACATAATTTGATCAAACATATTGAACGAGAACCACATGATGGACTTAGTAAAAAAAACCTAAAATACTGACCTGCCGCAATCCTTATAAATTTGTCAAAATTTAATGACCGAAGCCTATGAAGTAGCAAATGATAAGCCTAATACCGTGGCAACTATTTCCGGCATTAAAGGCAACAAAATACATCTGCTGGCGGCTTGGCCTCTTGAACGCAATTAATGATCATTATCCCTACTACCGTATTAATCAAGAGACATTGTTAGCGGGCGAAACTTAAACAACTAATCAGCATTTTAAGTGAAGAATGGATCAACTTGAGAGCATTCACATCGAGTGGGAAGCTGCCGCTCTGTCCCTTAACAAGTCGGGATTGATATTCGATTTAAGAACAATTTGATACAAATCTGGCTAAAACGTCTACCTAACAATGGAAATTAGTGCAAGGTCTGCAAAAGATTACTTTCTTTTTGCGTCTCCAGACATGATTGATGTCTGTGTATCGATTTTCCTTAATCAGACAAATGATTTAAATATAGACGTAATTCCTGACGGTTTATAGCGTGTCCTAGCCTGTTACCGACCGCGTGTTACTGTAAGAACAATGCAGCCACGGCTACTACGTCTTTTTGAGGATTACATACGATACATCATCACTGCCAGAGTAAAAATCATTATTGAATATCACATTATATAGGTTCTAGATATGGAGTCCATCATACTTTTCACTACAAAGCGTTTTTCTCTCCCATTTTATAATTGTCTTTCTACATTATCTTTCCCATTTTATAATTGTCTTTCTACATTATCTTTCCCATTTTATAATTGCCTTTCTACATTTTCTTTCCCAATTTATAATTGTCTTTCTACATTATCTTTCCCAATTTATAATTGTCTTTCTACAGTTTCTTTCCCATTTTATAATTGTCTTTCTACAGTTTCTTTCCCATTTTATAATTGTCTTTCTACATTTTCTTTCCCATTTTATAATTGTCTTTCTACATTTTCTTTCCCATTTTATAATTGTCTTTCTACAATTTCTTTCCCATTTTATAATTGTCTTTCTACATTATCTTTCCGATTTTATAATTGTATTTCTACATGTACCTGAGAATCTTTCCTCATGTAAAATTACCCCTTTACACAATTATTCGATTAATTATTTTTCTTCTGCATTCCATTAAAATGAATCAATCTCTTTCCCATTTTATAATTATCTTTCTAAATGTACTTGATTTTTTTCTTCATGTAAAATCACCCTTCTTATACAATTATTCGATTAATTCTTCTTCTGCATTCCCATTAGAATGAACGAATTTCCTTTAAATAAGTTTGTGTCTCAACCTTAACAAAAGTAGAAGGATAGTGTAACTATTTACTGTTATTATTAATATATTGCTTGACTAAATTAAAGATAAAAACAATAAGTTAGACCTATAGCAAAATATTAACGACATTTAATTGCTTTACTAGAAATGTTTTTATGAAGAAAAATGAAGCAGATGCCCCTTTAAAATAGAACGTTCTTAAAATATGCTCAGGATTAAATTGCTAGTGAGAACATTACGAATCAGTCAAGTAACTGTATGGCACTCGCGGTGCCAGATGGCCCTGAACGCATTCTAGGCCTTGGCCCCTACTTTAAAAGTTTCCTGAGCGCGGACCTAGATGTCCATGCTTGACTGTAGCTCGGAGAGGGAAAGGCGGGTGATACGAGTGTACTAAATCATGAGTGTTGGTTTGACTAATGGCCACGAGATAATGAAGCCGTAGTTATGCAGATCACGGGCAAGGTGGGTAAACATGGAGTGGACGCGTACGTCGTTGCTGGGAGAGAGCAGGCGATCTTATCTTCAGCAAGACGTGCGACAGTCAAAGGGATGACGTCCATGACGTTATAAACATCGTCGGGCCAGTCCTTAAAACAGTGGTTTGTTCAATAAGTTTGGTTTGCTGATACACGCAGATGATTCCAGGGATTCCACGGACCTGAGTCAATTAGTTTTGTGTTGTCAGTTGTTGTACATGACAGTAGACATATTGCATTGGGTATATAGTTTCAACCTCAAATGTTGACTCTTTATAATTAATAATAGACACTCTAAATTTTGTTTTGTATTCTCCATATTTTCTCTCACTAATGCATGAACTCCATATTTTTTAGATGAATGAGAACCCTGGATTCCATCTGTTGTTGCATTACGAGTAATAACATAAACATGGGAGCGCTTTTCTACTGAACACATGTATGATCTATATTTTTATACTGGGATCTGTCTATAAGTATTTATTTTCACTAATACAAGCGATTAAGTACAAAACAGACTTTGGAGCATATTATATTAAATATGAGCTATGTGTTTAGACTGGATTTGGACCATTTCCCTGAAGGTTGGATTTACAACAAACAAAAGATATATAGTAAGCCAATATCAATGATGGCTAGACTCACACACTCCACGCATGTACGCACTCTATTCTTCCTCACATGCGCACCTACACACAAGCATTTTTAAACGCTCACACTCACATTATGATCTAAATTTACGATAACAGTAACAAAATATTTCGGTTGACAACTCACATAGCTACTAAGCTAGAGCAAAGAACGATAACTAATCTCAACACGGATCGACTGATCTTCACATAAGATAGACTGGTCTTCACATATGATAGACTGAACTTCACATACAATAGAGTGGTCTTCGCATGTGATAGACCAATCTTCTTATATAATAGACTGGTCGTCATATACGATCGACAGGTCTTCACATACCATAGATCGGTCTTCATATATGATATACTGGTATTTCAATATAATAGACTGGTCTTCACATATGATAAACTGGTCTTCACATATGATAAAATGGTCTTCACATATGATAAAATGGTCTTCACTTATGATAAAATGGTCTTTACACACGATCGACAGGTCTTCACATACCATAGACCGGTCTTCATATATATTAGACTGATATTTCAACATGTTCACCTTTAAACTACGTATACGCCGTTTATAATTAAGCACCCATCTGTTACAATTCTAACTTCATGAAAAATGCAATAAACCGAAAACGTGCTATCAGTTTTACAAAACATTGTTTATCAGTTTCATTGAGCAATATCTGGGTTTCGAATCCAAAAGAAACTCAAGATAGTTCACAGAATACAAGTGAAGCGAAATCCAATGGATTCTGGATTCCGCTATGGTGTTAACAAGCGTACACAACATTCATCCTACTGTCGCATCCTGATTAATTATGTTCAAATAAAATGGCTATCTTAAAACGCGGATTAGGGATAATAAATAAAGTGCGCTGACAGCTCTGACATGATATTAATAGCATTTCCAGCGCACGGAACTATATTGTAGATAGATGGACCAAAAGGTCACATTATTCACTGTCTATTGTAGATCACACCAACTGTACAACAACATTTGCAGCCTTGACCAATCCTGCATAATCAGGATTAACCAAATACAATATGAGTAAAACATCAACATGTTTATTTGTTCTTGCACCTTTAAAAGTGTTCAGTGTTCAGATATTGGCACCTTTGTTAACAATCCACCGACTCATCTTCATTGAAAAGTAATGACCACAGGTCAAGGTCATCAAAAAGCCCGGGAAACCACCATGGACTAAAATACAACTGACGATTGTTTCCGCCAGGAAATTTATCACTACGCTTTCCGCTAGTCGTTATTACGTCATAACTGAACACGTGATCACAGTAACAAACTGGCGTTAAGGGATGCGTAGATGATTGGGCAATAACTCGTGATTTTTAGCACTGTTTTAGTTTAGAGTTGGGATTCCTGTTTCAACACATGTTGACGCCATTGTGGTCAAGCTGTCCGTCTTCGTAACTGTCCTGTCCATCCAACTCTTCTAGATCTGATTCCATATCTTCGGCCTGTTCTTGTTTCTTCTTGGCTGTAGCCATCTCAGCCGCGTGCTTCTTGCGCCACTTTGTACGACGGTTTTGGAACCAAACCTACAAAACAGAAAATAGTACATAAGACGTAATTTAACACAAAATAAGATTAGACTATAAATGAATTTTATGATACCTGCAAAGGTAGTAGTACTTCCTTATGGTTTTTATCTGAAGTACTGCTGTCGCTTTGGATACCACCTACCGACATACCTGGACAGCAAATAATTAGGCTATTTATTGTTTATTTACAATATCGCAAAGTAAAAGAGATTAAATAATGTATTTATTCTACGCGATTCTAGGGGCGCTTGGTAGACTACAAAAGAAAAAGAAAAAAACATTGCTATGGTCGCTTACTAGAAGGGTTTTGTTTTGCGCTTAATGTCAAACTAAAAGTCTATGCAGCCCTCGTTGTCATTAACTTCGTGAGGGTTTCTTCTCTGATATTCTTGTCCACTATACAACAACTTTATCCTTAAAATGTGATGTTTTCATTGCACCGTGTGCCAAATGAAACACTGAGGTTAATGAGGGTCATTCGGTACACTGTGTGCTTTCTAGAGTGTATGGTGAGACACGGTGTATTTGGGGGGTTAGTGGGGTGGGAGGGATGATGTCTAGGATATCATAGCTAAGTCTTTATGCATCAGGCATTTGACTCCATTTATCATCATCTTGTTTTATGAGGCTCTTTAGACGCGTTAGGCGGATTGCCTCTTAATTAGATCAGGTTTAGAGCTCTGATAAAGTGCTTCACGAGACAGTGAAAATACAATTCCCGTCAAATCCAAAATAAACCCTGCTAAATATTTATTGCCTAACAACGCCATGCGGACTTGGTGGAAAACCAGGGCGAAATCATTCCCCTGTCCTCACCTCCACGGGGTCAGCGGTGAGCGAACAGCAAGCTGGCCGTTCAAATGACCGTAAAAGGCTGTCATGAAGCTTTAAAACAGAGAGAGTTGCATTATATTTTCATATGAGTTGCTTAAATGGTGCACCACGCATACTTTATGGCCTTCTTCAAACTGTCGTTATATAGTGTAACAAAAAATGGCCTACTATAGACGGTCGCAGCGATATATGAATTACATCCTGGCGTGAACCTTAGTGTACACTTTAACACCTCCGCATCAGTAAATAGGACTTATAAGTTCGGTCCGGGAGATGTCGTAAAGTTAATGCTGCAGTAACCCGGCGTCGTTAGCGTGGTCGTCTGGCTGGCAGCTTCATTGAGTGGGACGTAAAAACACGCGATGCTCCCGACTTCTACTACAGAGGGAAATAAACTAGTTTTTACGGCGCACGAATTTAACGTTTTTGTCACACGGTGCATCACGCCGTCATAAGTGACCCCCTGATGCTAGGATGAGGGAATAAGGTATTATCTTTACGACTTGTTGAATATGGTAATGTCTTCGTGCTGTTTGATGCCACAAAGAACCTCTTATTGACATGGTGGTCTTCTATCATGTCACGTGCTCGGTGCATTGTTTTGTTTTTGTTACGTATGAAACTTATGAATGAAGTAATATTCTCATGGTTACACAATAGATTATCAGTGACCTAAATACAGTACTAATTTTATATTATTGTGTATTATTTTAATTAATTAATTGTATTGTATTTTTATTAATTTATTTATTTAGATATTTATTATACGAAACACACAATCTAGCATTTACAAAACAGTAGCTTTACACGTGACGATAAGATGATACCCAAATTCAAGTATTATCATTTCCTTTTTATTACAATAACCTGATAATTTAAATATAATAATGTAAAAGCTTTGGTGGTGATACTGGGACCCGATATTGGCATAGACAGTAAATGCTACTAGACAAATTTGAAAATGATGTCACAAAACGATATAAAAATTCAAATATTATAATTTTCATTTCAGAAAATATGAATATACTAATGCAGAAGCTTTAGCAATGATACAGGCGACCGATATTGGTAGAGCAGGAGCGGGTGCAGATTTCTAAAGGGGGGGTCCAAATTAGATGGGTGAATAGGATTGGGGAAAACGATAATAGTTAATTTTCACTTCCTTCCACTCGGGAAATTTAAAAAGGGGGTGGGGCGTGGAGTCCAGACGCTCTGAACCCCACTCTGAATCCGCTACTGTCCAGAATGCAAAAGTCACACAAATATAGAGACAGCAAATGTCACAAGACAAATTTGAAATCAACTTTACGACGTGACGATAACAAAACGATACAAACGTTCAAACATTATCATTTACTTTTCTGCCAATAACCCGATCATTTGAATAGAGTAATGTAAAACCTTTAGCAATGCCAGGTGTTACCTGATAAAATTAATGCTAATTTGTTCGACTCGTCTGGTCATGTTATCGCGACATAAAGCCGCCATTGATCGTCGCGTCGCGGTTATCAGCTATATGCGGAATAATACGGTTTCTTTATTGCCCGGCGCTTTTTTTTATTCACAGATAGAACTCGGATGAAAAACCTATCTCAATTCTGTTAACAAACTGTTCAATTGCCGTCGATTGACCACCCAGGAGGGATGACAACAGTCAAAGATCTTTGTGATGTATATCAAGAAACGTGATGTGTGTGGTGGATTAAGCAAAAGAAATGTCGTAAATTCTTCCTCGTAGATAATGTAGTGCAAGCGCTTGTTGTCACTTTCTTTTTTCTCGGGTCAAATAATTGTGAAATAGATCCGTGATCGGAATATGTGAATTCATTCATACTTATTTGAAGAGGGTTAAATTATATTCTGTCAATTAAACGGTCTAGTTGTTCGTATTTCGCGAATATTAAGCGTATAATACGTTGTGTATGCCACCTCAAACGAATTGGAGTGTGCCTTGTCTAGGCGTATTTACCTGTATGGCGTATTATGAAATATTCAATACCGTAACACCATACAACACAAATTATCAAATTATATAACATATTTACTAAATAAATATTAATACAACCGGCCTCCGTGGCGCAGTGGTTAAGCTATCGGACTCGAGGCTGGTAGGTACTGAGATCAAATCTCAGTCGAGG
>JAULBS010081500.1:0-19058 GCA_032355785.1 Symmetromphalus regularis | reverse complement strand
CTTCCAGGAAGCGATTTTTGCCCTTGCCACTGATAATAATAATAATAAACCCAACCTATTACTGAAATATCAACATTAGTATTTCATGTATCTAGAGTTAAAAGTTTTTAAACTGTGATAAATTTTTCACATTTCTGACAGGGAAAAATTAGATCACATGATTCTGTTAATTGTATATTATAAATGTACATTAATATTTGCATACATGATGTACCAAATCTTTAATACACGCAACATTGGAGACAAAGTAAAATGTCAAAATATCATAAAGATTCTTCAATCTTATGCTCGGTCAGTTCTGAATTGGGATGAATTCGGAATATAAGCCGTTCTATTGGAACATTCCGACAGCAGAAATGGTTTAACAAAAAAATACGAGGAGTTCCGATCTTGAAATTTGAAAATTTTAAATGTGAAAAAAAACTGATTGACTCAACATGGAATTCCCTCTACCATGGTTCAGTTAAAACGTTTTGTGTAATATGAAAGCGAGATCTAGTATCCCAAATGCATGTAAGTTTCATTCAAAATCAATATTTAGACAATTAGCTCCTTAAATTACGTGGGTCTATGCCTTTAAGATCTATTCCTAAATGATTAGATGTGGATGGGGTGGAGGTTAGGTGTTAAGAGTTGGTGTTAAAGTTTGGTAAAGGATGGTAGGGGTAATACTATCTATCACAACTCAATTAAATCACAATTTAATCTAAAACTTAGTGGAGGTGATCTGCAGAAATTCCCTTTGAATCCTAGTATTTAATAATTTCTGAAACCTCTCTAAATTAATTAGTATATTTAAACTAGTAAACAATCAAATACAAATAAAACATTCCGTGTTTACCAAATTCACTTCCTTGACTAATACATTCTATGTGATACAAAATATCTTCCTTGAGTATTCGGCCATCTTTCCCAGTTCCTGCCACCTCACTTAAGTTTATCTGTAAATTAAGAAAACACATTATCAACTTGCATATGATAGTTTACTAAATCACAGTCATTTCACTTATAATTTAGCTCAGTTTTAAAACTTTTATATTAAATCCCAATAACAACTTTCAATTCATTCTCCCTCCCTCTTTCTTCATCAATTTTCTTTCTTGACTGTCTCAGAGAATCATTCCAAGTTTACGAATAATCTGATCAAAACTCTATACCATACAGACTGTATAATTTAAAACCTCTATACTACGCTGAGTGGGATTTTAAGGAAAACTGAGGGCTGGACAAACTGGCATTAGAGAAGTCCTGCTGACTGTCATCATAGTGGAGCTAAAATAATTTAAATCATAAAGCTTATCAAAAACACTCATAATAATTGATAACATTAGTCACCCCTCTTAAATGTCATACTTTGTTCTCCATAGCAAGTTTTCTGACTGCTGGAGTGGTTAACACTTTATTTCCACGGATGATCTGTGTCCTGTGGTTGTCATGGGTAGTCTCATCACCCACTTTAATTTCAACATCTTCCTGCTTGGAATCTGAGAAGAAAAAAAACATACATTTAATTTAATTTACAGACTGTTATCATATTTTAAAATGTGTACATGCAAAAGAGAGATGAATAACTGTTAAAATCTTTATCAATATGGCAATGAAACTAGCTTGAAAAATGTTAACACGTTTTTTTGAAAATTACTTTTGTGTTGTTTTCATTCCATATTAAAATATCTTATTATTTATTTTATACAGATTAAGTAAATTGAAGTGAAATTTCTTTATAATAATAACTACTTTAACAAAAATCAAATTTATTATTACTTTATTTTAAAAATATTAATTTATGATTAATTAAAAAACAATTAAACAATATTCCACTAGAACTCTTGTTATGCAATACAACATAATGATTACTGAAAGAAACAGGATTGGTAACTCACCAAATTCAGAAAACACCATTGCTTTTCGGTGTGCAGCTCATCATATTTTAGTATTGGAGGTGTCTTAAAAATGCATATACAAACATCTACAGTAATTTTAGAAATCAACATACCTGACGAGTCATCAGTTTCAATGTCAATCAGAGGTTTACCAACAAGAGCAATGTCATCTACACCATAGTACAGTTTCTTCACAACACCGTCATACCGACTTGTTATTGTCACAGAAGCCTTGTCACTCTGGACCTCACAGATGCTGTCAAACTGAGTAACTGTGTCTCCTTCAGAGACAAACCTGCAAGTGGAAAGAATGTTTTCAACAACACACTAGCACTATTTTATCACCAGATATCAGCATGGGAAAGGAATGCTTGTTTACCAACACAAAGCATACTGTTTATCAGTGAGTATGCCTATTTGGGACCCACTGTCTTGAGTAGGAGGGAAAGAAATGAAATGTTTAATGAAACAGGATCTACAGAAAAATCCTGCTGCTACCACAGATGCTACTCTTTTTTTTAACTAGCAATAAAAATATTTTTAGAGATAATTTTCCTCAACAGTTAAGCACATACCATATATCCTTTGATGTCCCCTTCAACTTACTTACCCTCAATGTAACACGTATTAAAATCTCAATATCAAACAAAATTTTGAAGTTAACCAGTGTTTTCTTATTTTAAAAACAAGAAATGTAAGATTAAAACCATCACATTTTTGTTTATAACAGGAGCATTTTGATAACAATAGTTTGTCAGAAGCAACAGTGATCAAGTTTAATACACAAAACATACTGTTTGACCCACTAAGGAAATTGTCACGTGTCAACTCTAGCAATGAAGCATTGGGTTGAGTAACATTCCTGAAATTGAAATAGACGTATAAAACAGTATAAAAATGTATTACCACTCCTTAATAACCACTTCACGAATGCCTTCACCAATGTCAGATAAGTTAAATGGCACAGTAGCTTGAAGAGCTGAAAAATAGATGTATTAATTCACAATGCTACAATCCTGATCAGTTTACAAAGTGGAAAGTGCTGCACGAGTATAAAATGTTATAGTTAAATTCTGGTACACCAATATGGATACAAACATTCCAATCATGGCCACTATTTTTAGATACAGTAATCGTGGGTTGAAATTATGAACTAATTCCATTTGTTTGGCAGATTAATAGCCTAGAAACGGTATTAATCACGATGATAAATCATTGGTTCCCTTCCTCTTTTTATTGTTTGAAATATAAAAGCACAAAAAATGTATGGAATGTCTGTGGCCCGTTTTGATAAAAGAAGCTTTTGAAAGAAAATATACATGGAACCTACATAAGCATGGTCGTTTATTTTGGTCATACAATGTACATTGATAATAAATGAATCTGGAGTCACAATCATGGCTATTAAATCTGTTTTATCATTAGGCTGTAACATATACATGATGTTATGAGAAACTACACATTTAATGCATGTCAGAACTTTCCACAGAGCCATAAGGCACTATGGGCTATGCTCCCTTAGCTTGCTATGTAAGCACCTTAATATTTGCTAAGCGCCTTCACTGTAGCACCATGTCGGCTTAATTTGATGCATGTCGAAAAGGGAGCTCTTCAACTTGTCAGTAACTTGGTTAGACAAAGGTATTCACTCCTTGGGAGGGGTATGGTACATTATGCTATTGAATAGGGACCCTGAAATTGATCATAACATGGCTTGCATGATTAGCTAAATTTTGACAGATGGTGTATGTAAGCGACTTTAAAAATTCCTGGGGAAAGGCCTGCATGTGCTAGGTGTACCTCAATGTACAGATTGTTATTTTATAAACTTACATGCAGACGTTCTGAGTGATCTTTGAACTAGAAGTTGTCCACAGTTGTTACATGTATCTTGATAATGAAAAGCTGAGGAGAACTTCATAAAACCCCTCTTGTTTTTGGAAATTCTGTATGTCTGAAAAATTCAATGGAAAATACAAGACATTTGACAACAGAAAAACTTTCTTAACACCCAAATGGTATTAAATAGTTAGTTTGCATGTAAATTATTCTGTAAATGCGATGTGGACAAACTAGTCACATAACTTCCAATTCTATATGTACAGTTGTTTAGGGAATTCCAATCTTAGGTAGTTCTGGATCAAAATGCTTTTACAGCTTGTACACATGTCGAATAAATAACCGATCGAAAATGTTATTATATTTTCATTACAGTTTGTTTTATTAATAAGCTGTACTGAAAAAATAATAATCCAAAGTTCACCAGAAATGTGTAATTGTGAACTTAAAAACACATTGTCATCTGAACGAAGTTACGCAATTGGGACTCAACATTCCTTGTAGAGTTTTTCAAAATTTCACCAGCAACAATATAGGTGACAGTTCATAATAAACATTGCCTACTAATAAACTACATTTTGCACTTAATAAACTAGCAGGGTATGATTTTTGTTAATATAATTATATTAAATTTAAAAATTGGTCAGTTCCAAATCACATTATAAATCATATATGTGCTCAACGTTCTTTGTAAATTCCTCCATTTTTCCAGGGCCGTTGTGCTAATTAACAAATGTTGATTGCAGCCTTACGGTTTATTTATGTAACAGGATCCTGCAGTTAAAATTTTATTATTTTTATTGCAAACCTTTTCAAAGATGTTCATATGAAAAAAAAAAATGGTTTTAGCATCAATAAGTGGTGTGATCCAGAACTACCCAAATTATAGGCAACTACCCCCAAAAAATTAATATTTTTAAAAATCAACCAGGTCTTTGTACTACATATTTATTTTAATTGTTATAGTAGCAAATTAAGTAATTGTTGTATTAAAATTAAAATAAAATGAAAATTTGATATATGATTGCATGTCAACGAGTTTAATGACACTTAATCTGGTGTGGCAAGAATCCAATATCGTGACCCCCAAATAGCCGGTGTTCACATTGGGGTGGAGGGTGTGGGGGGGGTCATTAAATAAATAAAAATAAATATTATTGCCCCTCCCCCACCCCAAATGTATTTACTGGATCTGCCAATGGTGCCTACTAGGGTAATAAATATTTTTAAACACATGACTCATGAGCCATGATGACGCTATTTTGCTAAGAAGGCCCTAATAGTAATACAAAAGATCTGGCGATGGATTTATGAATAAAAGTATTTGTTTATAAATCACCTGAAATTGATTATATTTTTAGATTAATTTATGGACAGGCAATTTTCTCTGTTTTTTATATATACACATAACAACAATGAAGAAAACAAGATTTTTGAAGTATCTGAGCATATTTTTCCGTTCTCTACTTCCTGGGTCAGTGTCTTTTATAATATCTAGATGTACATTAAAATTGCCAACTTATTGTATATGTAGATATTTCTTGTAATGTTTTGATCAGAAACTGAAGCATTTGTTCCCAGCAAATTGCAGGGCTTTGCTCTATTGCAGGTATATAGTCCACATTATACGGGATGCTAATCAATAACCAATAATCAATAAGCACCCCATCCGGTTTTTTGGAGAACATGGAGATACACTGTATCATACAGTTGCATGGAGATAAAGACTAATTTTACCAAGAAAAACAAACGTTTTAAATCGGAGCAAAACAGTTGACACTGCTTTACAACGCAACTGTCTTGTCCCAGAGATCACTATCAAACCAAAATAAACTTTCATTATAAGTAGTTCTGGTTCATACTTACAGGAGTTCTGATTTTTGTACAAAACGTCTGAAATGCCCTTCTGTAAAACGTTGCCATTTTGATAAGGTTCGATTATTAAATATTTTGACGACTGAGCATTTTTCATACAGAAAATCGTAGGTTATCGAGACTCACAAAGTGAAAGTTCTGAATAATTTGGATGATGGAATTTTGACAATCATGAACAATATTTTAACACTTTAAAAAATTATTATCCATGATTAGAGGATAATAAAATGGAGAAGTATGAGAAAATTAGAGTTGTAGGTCGAGGAGCATATGGGTAAATTAAACTACGGCATATTTATGTTTTCGTTGTTGTATTACCATAACTAACCTTATTTCGTTTGGATGGTAGGGCTACACTGGCTATTGTCCGAGTTTCTGACGTTAGACAGCTGTTAATTAACAGCAAACATCAGTAATTAACAGCTGTCTAACGTTAGAAACTTGGACTACACTGGCTACAGTTGTTGCTTCGTTTTTAAATACAGCGGTGGTGGTTAAAATTGACAGAGAAGTGAAAGTTGCTTGCATATCACTAAACAAAAATAAATACATTATTTTATTCCATCATTAAAAATAACATCTCATTTTTTAAATAATTGAACTGGCATATAATTGCCATATTATATGTTAAAACCTTCAGACTTCATTTAATCCAAAATCTTGATTTTTTTTTTTTACTCTTGTGAATAATCATACTGAACTGCTTGGAGTTTATTTTCTGATAAATTTAAATAATTATGGTACAGAAATGTATTGGGACAGGACCCCTGATAAATGGCATACGTTGTAACTACAGTAACCGTAAAATTATGTTTGATTTTCTTACAGCACTGTGCACCTGTGTCGTCGTCTGATTGACAAGAAGTTAGTAATCATCAAGCAGATACCAGTAGAACAGATGACACGTGAAGAGAGGCAGGCAGCCATCAATGAGGTGAAAGTCTTGTCCATGCTGCACCACCCAAACATCATTGAGTACTATGAGAACTTTCTAGAAGACAAGGCTCTTATGATAGTTATGGAATATGCACAAGGTAGATTCAGCCAAATTACTACTGAACATGAAACATTGTTGATATATTTGGATTCCATATGCTTGGTAATCAATAATTGGATGCCGTCAGCTCAGAATATTAGTTTCCTAAAGTTTTTAAAGTAAATATTTAATGGAATCCATATCTTTATTTTTCAGTTACTGGTATTTGTACAAGGGTTTTTCAGAATCTCTATCATTTTTGTATATCTGTTTAATATTCTGCAAAATAACTTTCATTAAATTTTTCAGCTTCATTTCTTAACGTATATGAGATAAGAATATTATTATGTCATAATATGAGTAATTCAAAAAAAAAAAAAAATTGGTTTACTTTTATTGAAACAACAATAATTATATTCCTTGTTTGTGTAATTTTGCCTAATATCTATTAAAACAAAACAGTTTCAAAACATCATAGCAAGATGTTATTATATGTGGCAAATGCACTAAACATTTCTGTATTATTTCCAGTTCAAATGGGTTTCATTAATTTAAATAGTCTTATGTTTTAAAAAAATGTGTGTTTTTAACCCAAAATATTGGTAAATGGAAGCCATAATTGACTCAGAACTAATTTTTTGAGCAGAAAAATCCCAGTATCAAATAATTGCCTGAGTCCAAAATTAGAGTTAGAATGATTACTTCTGTGAGTATTAACATGTTTATTTTTAAAATCAACATCACGATACACATTGTGGATCTAGAACTCCTAAGATTACAAATGAAAAGGATAGTCTCAGTACACCACCTAATTACAGAATCCCATTTCAATCAAAACTGTCGAATATAATAAAATGTGGTTATATAATAAATGTGTATTTTAATTGTAACTCTGTAGCATGTTTATAGGAACACTTAATTTTTTCTGATGAACACCCAAGTTTACCCTTTTTTATGGATTTATTTAAGAATTTTGAGGTAGCTCATTAGCGCAAAACTGTTCATATCAAAGTGTGTAAAACTGTTTTGCGGTTCATACTTCCATGTACCTCAAACATTATCAAGTTCAATTCTTATAATTTTAAATGTATAACTTTGGTATTAATATAAAGTTCTTTCAAATAAAAATCAAACTCTTTTATCCAGCTATTTACTATTTCATTAACGCAAAATTCATACACAGCTTTAGGGAATCCCCATCCTTGAGGTTTGGCTTTTTCCGTCAAAAGCCAAATGAGAAGATCAGTTTCTTACATACAAAAATACTGAATCTTCACAATTACGGCATTAAAATTATTTAAATGTCAATATCAGCTAGGGACATTCATAATTTAACATAAATAAAAAACGTTAATAGTTATTTAAGTAAATGTAAACAATAATATAAACACATAAAATTATCTGTTTAGTATAGTAAAATGTGCATATGGTGAAGTGGTTGGTGTATGAATATTTGACATTGACAAAGAGTATTCAATGTTACCAGGGATAGATGAAACCGGTATGTAGCATGTATCTGTTGTATTCACTGGCTTTGTAACTGTGAAGGTAGGCAGATGTGTCGACAGTTACGATATGTGTGAGATTAAACAGGGCTAAGCTCATATTTTGTTTTAGGTGGGAAAAAATGTTTCTAAATTAAAATCTCCAAATGAATTGGTAGGCACATCTCTCATTTTGTTGTCTAACGCGACAATGACAAATGCAGTCGATCATCGTTTGACGTTTAAAAATAGAATTTCGGGGGGAATTTCTTTGTTTGACAATTCATAAAGTAATTTTGGTTATAGTCCAAAATAGTGCAAAACTGAGGTTCATGCATCTATGAAAGTTGTTTTTGAAGTCATGTGATATCATTTGGACTAATCCAAGTATTTATAACAAATGTATATTTACAAAATGGAATTATATTTTTCCAGGTGGGACATTCTTGGAATATCTGCAAAGTAGAAACAGCAATTTACTTGAAGAGGAGGTGTGTATTAATTAATAAACTTTATGATATCTGTATTCATTAACTGATATATATAAAACCATTAACCCATGTTGAAGCTTAATATCTTGAATGTTTTGAGATGAAATGTAAGTTGTAATTTAGTGATCATTATTGAAACATAACTACTTTTTTTATTACAGAGAAATGGACAGCAGAAAAGCCTACTTAAAATTTAATAATGAATATATATATTTTTTATTTCTCTTGTCAGGAAATATTGAAGTTTTTAGCCCAGATGTTACTGTCTCTCCAGCATGTTCACTCAAAGCAAATCCTGCACCGAGACTTGAACTCACAAAATATTCTTCTTGACAAGAAGAAGGAGATAGTGAAGATTGGAGATTTTGGTATTTCTAAGGTCCTCAGCAGTAAGAGCAAAGCTTACACTGTGAGTTAATGTTATATGATCAAACTTGCTATTCTAGTCTTCCACAATTAATATTTTAAACCTTTCGTTATAAGCTCTTTTAGTATATGTTTTCCTGTCTGTAGGGACAGTGCATGTACCAGTAAAAGCTTTTTGCTGCTAATCCAAAATAGTAATCTATGTGGAGGCAGGAGGGCTTTTATATAGGTCATGTTTCTCAAATCATTTCGGTATGTTTGAGATTTAATAATATCTAACTAAATATTTGAATGTTGTTAAACATATATATTTTTGATATATGAGATGCAATAAAAGTTAAATAATATAAATGTAATAATACATGATGTATATATCTTGAATTACTACATTTTATTTTTGCAGGTTGTTGGCACTCCATGCTATATCTCGCCTGAACTTTGTGAAGGAAAACCGTATCCTTTTTGTTATTCCAATATTAAAATTCATTATCGTTTATAGTCTACTCCATTTTAGGAGAGTGATTGTTCCCACTCACCTCATACTCACCTGAAAACGAAAAGTGGGGAGTGTTTCTCACCTCGCCTTTTATTATTCTATTTGTATTTTGTGAAATGTTAAAATTGTAAATATTTTCTCACCTGAGATGATTTTCAAGCAAGCAATGGATTGGTTTCCTGCTCTTTTAAAATGGACAAGATCGTTTTTTATATGTAATTGAATTGCTTTATTATTTATGCAAATAAGAAATTGATGTGATGTATGTATAGTGTTATATACACGAGTATATATAAATGAATGTTTGTCCTTACACAATTCCTAGCTACAACCAGAAGAGTGATATCTGGGCACTGGGGTGTGTGTTATATGAACTGGCCAGTCTGAAAAGAGCATTTGAGGCTGCAGTGAGTTCCTGATTATTTAGAACATGCAACGTGGGACACAATAAAATAATTTGTTTTACTCAGTGTTTTATAATGATGCATGCAATAACTAGTTTTCATTGTCATAATGATGTTTATAAGAAATGTTAATCACATTAAAATTGTGTTAAAACATTCCACAAATAACATGACTGTATGGCTGAACCTGCTGTGAAGTGTAATGGTCTTTAAAGGCTTTTCATGTAGCTTACATAATCTTTGGTTAATAAAAACCTAATATGAATTAGCTTTGAAATTATTAATATTTTTAATGTAACTTTATTCTTATATATTATATATGCTTCCTTGACATTTCTGTCATTTTGAGTACAAACAGCACACTTATGCTTTAAAATTTGAAGAGTTTAGTTTGCAACTGACTGGTTATTCTACTCATGGACTGATAACATAAAAAAAAAACTGCTCCGATGGATAGCTACATTTTCTGTTGGACCATATTTAAACTCAATTAGAAAATGTGCTGATTTCATACTCTGACAACAGTTGAAAATGTTATGGTCTTTAAAGGCAATTTAAAAAATATCCATGTCTTTAGTAATCTTTAGTTACAAGAATTAAGTATAAAGTAACTTTGAAAAGTTTAAGATTTGTAATATATTTCATTAACATAATTATTATTTTACTTATTTATAGAATCTGCCTGCATTGATTCTGAAGATTATGCGAGGTACGTTTGCTCCAATATCGGATCATTATAGTGAAGAGTTGCGCTCCCTGATTCTCAGCATGCTTCACCTCGATCCAAACAAACGCCCAGACATCAATCAGATCATGGCTCAGCCAATAATCATCAATGCTTTGCTACATCTTCATACCGATATGGGAAAAATTCCATGTGTTCGGTAATTATTTGTCTAATACATTAACTAACGAATAGCTAACTGCTCATTAACACTGAAAATTGTTTGGGAGGAAAATAAATGAACACTTTTGGCAGATGTCTCTGATTATAGGTGGTTGGATGAGCAGGTGTGACTGTATACTTGTTTAAACAAAAAATGAAGAATAAAATTGGAAGGAATGAGAGGAAAATGAAAGGACAAGTCTTAAAAGAAACTAAGTAACAAGTTAGGAGAAGTAGTAAATTAACAAAGAGACTGGGCTAGCTTCTAACATTTAAATTGTTTGTTTTAAATAGCAGCAGTAATGAAATTTGAAGTGATTTGGCTAAAATTAGGATTTTCAAACATTATTCTTCTAGAATTGTAATAATATATAAATATATACATTGCATTTATAGGGATTACAAAAACAGTGAATAAACGTAGTTGAAATTCAAATATGTCTCATAGTGTGGTTGACTAAAAAGATTTTGGAGTTATGCCCCTTAATATGTATTCTCTTTTATTTCTGCAAAATAATATTTGATATTACAAGATGTATTTCAGTTGTGGTATGCAGATTTCAGGAAGAGACAATCTGTATCTGAAGAAAATATTCTAATTATTGTGTTTGTCTTTCAGAATTCATCGTCCACTGTCTAGTATGGCAGGCAATGCGAGAAGCAGAGTGTACGGTCATGGAAATCTGTCATCAAGAGGTAACAAACTTATTTCTAGTTTATCTTTTATTACTCCCTTAAACTGACACATTAGCTTTCCCAATTCCATTGTACAGTGTGTCTGTGATAAAGTGCATAAAATACACCTTACTGTTAATTAAAAAGATTATTTTATGTTGTGATGGTGAGTTTTTTCTGTAGACTATGTTTAAGTAATACCATTTATGTAATACAGTAATAGTTTATTCAATTCTAGATGTTGTTTCTGCTAAGCCAGTCTCCCTGAGTTCACTGGTATGTTGGGGAGGTGGTATAAATATACTAATACAGTTTATTCAATTCTAGATGGTATTCTTGCTAAGCCAGTATCCCTGAGTTTAGTGGTATGTTGGGGAGGTGGTATAAATATACTAATACAGTTTATTCAATTCTAGATGGTATTCCTGCTAAGCCAGTCTCCCTGAGTTCAGTGGTATGTTGGGGAGGTGGTATAAATGTACTAATACAGTTTATTCAATTCTAGATGGTATTCCTGCTAAGCCAGTATCTCTGAGTTCAGTGGTATGTTGGGGAGGTGGTATAAATATTCCGGTGAAACTACCGCTGCCCAGCAGTGAGACACAGGTTACACAGGTTTCAGCAGGTCGAACCCAGAAAGCAGCTGTCACTAAAACAGGCAGACTGTTTGTATGGGAGGTGAGTTATAAAACCGAATTACTCCGAACTATTGCTCACACTACATTATGTGATGAAAATTGACTATGTTTGATGTGACTACAGTGCTCTACAAAACAAGTTCAAATTTACTCTTCTCTGGTCAATAAAGTATAATATTTTAGTCACCAGCCACTTATATTTAGTAGCCAGCAAATATATACTTGTATACTGCATAATATATATCACAGGCCATAGGATTTCAAATTTTTTTGGGTTCTGTGCCTGGTGATCATGGGGACCCATTGGAAACAGTTTTTCGATTTACCATGAAATCATCTGGCCTGATATATTTGATTTTTAAATAGAGTGAATAAAGAAATTTGAAACACATTTTGCTGTTTCTGTCGTCATTTATTAATGCTATGATCTGATCTTCCTCTGATGGATTACAGACAGGTTATTGGACAGTCGCCAACTGGCAAATCCAAGTTTACCTTTTGGATGTCAGGGAAATATTTTAGTCACCATGGCAAGTATTTTACTCGCCTTGTAGAGCACTGGACTAAGTGCATCATGTCTCAAATATCCTGCATTGTTACCCAGATTAATAGAATACATTTGATAGTTGCTTCACTAAATTTCATGATTGTCCTGACTTCATTTCTTGATTTCGATCTCTATGTTGTAGTTATTATGATCTTAATATAAATCAACACAATCAGTTTTTTATTGAGCACATTTTAGATACATGTTCTGAACATAATTATATCTACTGGCATTTTCCATTCCTGTCATAGTTTTAATTTTGTGAATAAGTAAATGTCATTTTTTTAAATTATGAAATATTTTAAAATTTAATTTAAATTTGTAGCTTTTGTTTTAGTTTATAATTTATGCTATGTTTATACCATATACATGTATTATAATTAATGGCTGTTTTATTTTATTTTAATTATTAGTCTCCTGGAGTGAGTACCGAGTCTCTAATTCCCGGAGCGGTAGAGAGCTCGATGCCAGCTTTCATTCCCAGGTATCTTGAAGGTCAGGCTGCAGTGACCATTCAGCATGTGTCTTGTGGTGATATGTTCACAGCGTGTCTAACAGGTAATCTGATCTGAGATCACAATCGTAACCACGGTCAATGTAGTAATAACCACAGCTAATTTGTGATATTATTTACTAGTTTGGGTTTAATGGTTAATGGTAAAACTCATCTCTGTCTTATAATTTATTTATTTATTTAACAATCCCCAGCACAGATGTAAACATTGGCTACTGGGGGTCACACTGTGGTCACTTCAAATATTTATCTTAACATATATACTTTGTTTTCAAACATATATACCTAGAAATCAATGTTAATAGAATAGACTGGGATATATATCTATGACCTTCTTCCATTAAAGTTTGCATGAGAACAGCAGCATTTTAGTTTACGTTTTTAGGATTTCCATGCTTATTGAAATCTACAAAATGTTTTCTGGTAATTAAATATATGTAAGTTGGATTAGATTTTTTTAAATTACAGATCGTGGTATTTTGATGACATATGGCAGTGGAGCAAGTGGATGCCTGGGACATGGTAACTTCAACGATGTGGGACAGGTACTGGTTAATCTGCCTTACACTTTCATCTTACATGTGGTTTTACATTATTTTTTATTGCAGCTAGATTTTGGTTATTATACAAAACTCAATTTTGATGTAATATATAATTTGATTTTTTTTTTCTCTAGAATAAATTTAATTAAGTACATTTTAAAATAAAAAGTGTTTTCATAGCATTTGAACCATTGACTAATTATTTACTGTCTCAAATTAATCTTCTAGACTAAAACATTGACAAAGCACAAGCATATAAATGGCTGCCTTTCAGCATTTTAATGTTTTTTAAAAACTTTTTATATTATTTTGTTATTTGGGGCAGCAAATCTCCTTCACCTGAAATCAGTCACATTCCATTCACATTTGTTTTGAAATATCAGTAAATAGTGCATCAACTTAGAAGAAATAACATGAACGTGTCATTAAATATATCAAGGTTTATATGTTATTTTGACTTTAAGTGATCTTTGTGTAGTTTTTGAGATAACCATGGCAGAAGACCATACCAAGTTTATGTGTTACAATGGTAAAGTTTGTTTTATTTAACGACGCCTCTAGAGCACATTGATTTTTATCTGATCATCGGCTATTGGACGTCATACATATGGTCATTCTGACATGTCTTTAGAGGAAACCCACTGCTGCCACATAGGCTACTACTTCCAATAAGCAGCAAGGGATCTTTTATATGCACCGTCACACAGACAGGACAGAACATACCACGGCCTTTGATAAACCAGTTGTGAACCATTGGTTGGAACGGTGAGGGTAAGGGGGAAGTTGAGTTTTTAATACTTATCAAAGTCATTGACTATACAAAAAGGTCAAGTATATTTCAGAACTAAAAGTTCATATTTAATTTGTTTTGTGGTTTAATGACACCACTAGAGCACAGTGTTCAAGTTTAAATGAAATGCATGCTCTCAGAACACAAACAACGTCCAAACAAAACAAAGATATGATATTCTTTTCTGTGTGAAGCGGGATGTAGCTCAAGCAGTAGCGTGTCTGCCTGTGAAGCGGTCGGTCATCGGATTGATCCCTCTCAGCAGATCCATTTGCAGTTTGAGCTAATTTCCATTCCAACCAGTGATCTGCAACTGGTTCATCAAAGACCATGGTATGTGCTGTCCTGTCTGTGGTAAATGCATATTTAAAAAATGGGAAAATGCATATAAAAGACCCCTTGCTGCTTATTGGAAAGAGTAGCCTATGTGGTGGCAGCATATTTCCTCTAAAGAAATAAGTCAGTATGACCATATGATTGATGTCCAATATCCGATGATAAGATAAAAATCAATGTGCTCTAGAGGCGTCATTAAATAAAACAAACTTTATTTTTTCTGTGTTGGTGTGAAAGGTGAAAACACATTTTATTACCCACTGAAGACACCACGTTCTAGATGAAGTTTAACAGATTTTCTGTGATCTCCCTAACTAGCAAGAAAAGATAGCTGTTGCTTTAAACAAACTGGCAGTTTTTATTTTCAAAGTTATAGTCATGTCTCTATGAAAAAATGATTAATTTTTCAACAATTTCATAAGTAAGATTATGAGTAATAAATACAATAGCCTACTCGACACACAAAATAATGGATTACACTTGTGACTAACAATATTAATTTCACTCAAGACCAAACTGATCTGACATGCTGGTTAATAAGCAGCTATTACATGTATACAAGATTCAATGCATGTGAAAAGGAATAAATAGCAAGCATAAGAGAGACACTGAGATCATTTATCTGTTAACTGATTCACTGCGTGCGATGTATATTTACATCAGAAAGCATTTTCCATACATTAACGGGGGACGTATATACATTTTGAGACCTTGACTGGTATGAGGTTGTTTACATATAATTAAAGCTACCCAAAAGATGATTGCTCAGTGTGGTAGTAACATGGGATGTCCCACCTTCCGGCCTTGCAAACTTTTCCTGTTTATTTAATTCAAAAATCTTTTTTTTTAAATTAACTTTTAACAGCGGGAATGTCGTCACATTCGCGTGAAACTAGTGGATAACTTGCGTGCCTGTTCAGGGAATCTGAAGTCATGGAACTAATAATAAATCGATTCAGACAACGATTATATGGAAGAAAGTGACAACCACTCAAAAAAAAAAACAGGAAAGGATGAGTGACCTACAATAGCAACATAGCGATGAGGTTAGGCCGGAAGCATCGGTACCAAATATCGATGAGGGTGTGTGGCAACGTAATGATTTCTTGCCGAACATAAATGCTTAACACAGAGAATTACGTTGCTAAAAAAAATCAATAGCAGTGAATCAGTCAAGGTAGTTAACTACAAAAATAATGGCAATTTTAACATGATAAATTTGTCTATATATAGGTTATGTGGTCCTTATTTTGTTTTACCTTCCCTTCCCTTAAGACGCTTGGGGGTGGGGGCATGCCCAAACCAATATGGATGTGGGCACATCTTAATAAATTAACAATCGGTCAACCTATTTAGTGATAACTCTAATGGATTAGTAGGTGTTATATTTATTTCGATGCCTGATTCTATGTCAGTGTGGTTGTTAAACAAATTTTATACTATATCCGTTCATAAATTATCAACCCGTGTGGATTGCAGAAAACAGAAGCGGATCCAAGAGAGGGTTATAGGGTTTAAATAAACATACCCATTCGAGCCACCAATCTTCTGTTTTTCCCCCTTTATAATTTGTCAAGAGTTTCTGCCAGAAAATAATTTGAGGGTACGCAGAATAAGGGTAAGAGGGGTGTGGGTATTCCCCCAGATTTTTTTTTACCCATTTTACCCTCTGGTAAAAACCCTGTGGTCATATTTAATTTTAAAGCCCCACCTCCTCACAAATATTAACCGAAATGTTTTTGTTTCCGCAGCTGGAAAAAATACGTAATCACAGGACAAGGCCTCACCTGATTACCAACAACAGTGAGCGTGGCATGGCCTTCAAAATGTGCATAATTTTATCAAAGTGTCTTTGTGCAATACGCTGCATGTATTCCAGATCTGAGTCGGTCAGGTGACTAGGAAGATACAGGGTTGTCCGAATGACTGGTCTCTGCACTAAAATCTCAGAGAATAGTAAAGGGTCTGAATAGAAAAAAATAAAACTTTAAAAGTACGTGAATTAAAATATTAATGATATGGTAGAGGCACTGATTTTCTGCGATAACAGAAACGCAGACGGAATCTCGGGAAAAACCTATCTGAAACGGAATTCACGATTTTCTACAAAATAATCATTACTCAACCCCAAATAGAGCAGTTTATTAATTAAACTGATTTTCCAGATGCATTTTGGAAACAAAAATACTCTATACCTGACTACACTGATATCTGTACGTGTGACGCCAAATTAATTTGGCACAGACGATCTCCAGTTCATGTGCTTCCGTCGATTTTTTACAGAGAAAATCAGATGTTATTTAATTTTAAAAAAAATTTTGCTCAAATTCTCTGATAATTACGCGAGTTGAAGATTTATTACATAGTTTGGGTCGATTTATTTATAATTTTCGTCATAATTTAAAACGTGAAAATTGGTAAATAAATTATATAATTAAAGTAAATATTTTCGTGTGATCGATTCTAAATATATATGAAAAAAATTGCAAAAACAAAGAATAAACGATGGCATGGCATATTCATTTTTTTTTTGTTCTTTCTCTTTTTTCTTGTTTTGTTTTGTAGAGATTTTAATTTTTTTTTTTGCATTGTATGTTTATTGGAAAATAGTTCAATGGAACACAAAATGAAATTATTAAATTTACTGAAACGGAAAAAAACGGAATTTGTTATATTTTGAAATGGAAAAGGGGAAAATCTGAAATGGAAAATCAGTGCCTCTAATATGGTTATAATACATATCTGAACCAGCCATCGAATGGAGGTACAGAAAAGCGGACTATTTGGGTATTAAGTGGCCATTTAATACAGGAATTATAATACTATCTGATTTGGGATTATAAAAAGATGACTTATTGGCTGCTAATTGCAGGTATTCTAATACCAATACTTACTCTAGCTGATTTGGGATTACAGAAAGATGATTTATTGGCTGCTAATTGCAGGTATTCTAATACCAATACTTACTCTAGCTGATTTGGGATTATAGAAAGATTTATTTATAAAGGTGGCTGCTTAATACAGGTATTACAATATTAGCTGATTTGGGATTATAGAAAGATGATTTATTTTAAAAGGTGGCTTCTTATTACAGGATATACTGCAGTAAATATGCTGATATGGGAAAAGAGAAAAATGGCTTTTTATGCCAGGCCGCTGCTTAATACAGGTTATATTAATTTAGTGTTAGGAAGTGGATTAAATTTTGTGATCAATCATCAGTTTGTATCAACATATTGATGCTCAATTAACCAAATTTACCATGATAATTGTATTTTACGGAATTAAAATATAAAAACAATTATTGGTAAGCTATCATAAAATTAATTACATAATAAAATAAATTTGCAACTGTGAGGTCTTTAATACAGAATAAAAATAAACCCAATTTAACTGGTCTGCTGAGAGGGATCTGTAATGGGATAAGCTTAGTTCCAATACTACTCAGATAATCAGTTATTAGAATTTTCCATAACAAAACACACATTTATCTATAACAAGAATGCAGATCAAGCACAATACCGGGTTTTAGATTGCACCAATTTCGTGATGCACTGTGCCCAAAATACAGCCACCCAAATTATGGTTCACAAATTATTATAAAAGAAAAAAATAATAAACAATAAAAAAATGTTAAGCAATATACTTAATTATAATTGAAACATTGATTAGAATACGGCTTTAGTTGAAAAATTACGGACATT
This sequence comes from Symmetromphalus regularis, assembly GCA_032355785.1. NCBI lineage: Eukaryota > Metazoa > Mollusca > Gastropoda > Neomphalida > Neomphalidae > Symmetromphalus > Symmetromphalus regularis. The sequence goes on along the minus strand of JAULBS010081500.1, from coordinate 612 downwards.
ACCATCACAGGGCTAGCTCTGTCACTCGCCAAATTTGCCAATGGCAAAATTTAAAAACATTTGGCGAATTTTATTTTAATTAATATGGCAAATTAATTTCTTAATATTGAGCTATTTTAGGGCAGAAAAAAGATGACGTTTCACTTTTTGACATTTTATAGATAATTTGGCGAATTTTACTGTTGTGCCAGAGCTAGCCCTGCATCAGCATATAAACTTAAATGGTTCCTGTATATTGGTTCCAAACAATCACTTAGAAACAAATAACTATGCGGCACTTTAAAATGAAACCAGTTAACTCAGTAGCTAGTGTAAATTTGTACACATCCCACTAGTGAATTTTGAACAAGACATCAACCAGATGACTGAAAGGCAGCTGTACAACTCCTAATGGCTTCTCATAAATTGCACCACCGGTCTCCGTGGCGCAGTGGTTAAGCTATCGGACTCGAAGCTGGTAGGTAGTGAGATCAAATCTCAGTCGACGCATGGGATTTTTAATCTCGGTGTCGGCTCCAACCTAGAGTGAGTGCTTCGCAAGGCTCGGTGGGTAGGTGTATACCACTTACACCGACCAGTGGTCCACAACTGGTTTAACAAAGGCCGTGGTAT
>JAULBS010081499.1:0-34693 GCA_032355785.1 Symmetromphalus regularis | reverse complement strand
CACACACACACACACACACACACACACACACACACACACACACACACACACACACACACACACACACACACCACACAGACATATACACAGACACACACCACACCACACCACACACACATACACACACCACACAGACATAGACACAACACACACACAGACACACAAACACATACCACACAGACATAGACACCCCCCACACATACACACACCACACACAGATACACACACAAACATTAAAGCATACACATACGACAAAGGCCTCCCCTCCCGACGACTATATTTAAAATTGCTCCATATTTTAATAAAACTAGAATAGCATTGTAACAGTTACGTTTCTTCACGGAGTTGTACCGTCCTGTACCTCCATTATTTGTTCAAATACCGTTCTGGGCCTGACATACCCCGCTTTGCGTTTTCATTTAATTACATTTTAAATGATCTATGAACGACAAGACAGGTACGACACCTATATTATATCTTTTCGCCGTCTACTATTAATACAATACGATAAGTTTATGTATCGAAAAAAAATCAGCTTGTTGTTATGACAACGTCATTTTTATATCTGTACTAATCCATTGGTATATCAACACAGCATAAAATGTATAAATAAAAATACTGAATTGTTCAAACGTGCTTAACATAAATTCATTAAAGAATGTCCCCTTTGTTACAAAAATACATTTATGCTTGTTAAAATGTGTTCAAACTACAATAGTTCTTTTATAGCACACTGGCTCGGTTTTTCAAAGCATGAGTAAGTTAACCGTATGTTAGTGGAATAATTTATCATCAAAGTTTAAATCATGTAAATAACAACTGAAAAGATATGCTAAAATGTTTATGTAATTTGCTCTAGACCAAGATATCAATAAGTTTAAAGATCAGGGGAACGTAAATGCCACTTTCTGTTCATTTTGACACTAACAGCAGATATATATATATATATATATATCCTATTAAAACAGACGGGATAATAACTAATATATATAATGTTTTTGATGTTTACATTTAGCCGAGGCACAGCTGATTAAAATCTTTCAAAAAACAACGTGACTTATCGTCCCTGTCTGTCCGCTTGGTGGCCGCGATTTGTGATGTAACTTGCACCAATGTTTTCTACGTCTTACAATAAATTAAGTACGGTATTAATAAGTAAATCGCATTTCGAACATAAAGATCATTGTACCGAGGGGTCAGCAGCTCCAAGGTCAGACCTGTAAATAGCTGAATGATACCGACACCTGTGAAGTGCTTAATACATGGTCAAGACGACTAGCGTAAAACAGCATGCAGAAAACACACCCTCATGATCTCGTGTTACACCTCTCTCGTTCTCAGCTCTCTCGGCTCTCTCAGGAGCATGGTTCTTTCTGCGGGTAGGAGCAGCAGTGTGGATTTGTTATAATAATCTTAAACACAGCACCGTTCACCTGACTGTCACCTCATTAAGTCGCTACAGGTAGGCAGCACAGTTTCACTGTACACACATTGTTTTATTTTCATACTATTAAACACAATAGGTAGGCAGCACAGTTTCACTGTACAAACATTGTTTTATTTTCATACTATTAAACATAATAGGTAGGCTGCACAGTTTCACTGTACACACATTGTTTTATTTTTATATTCTTAATATAAAGACAGCACCAACAGTCAATTTAGTAAATTTCTCCAGGTAGGAAGCACAATTTCACTAGACGCACATTATTTTATATTTATATTATTAAACACATACTAGATAGGTAGTACAATTTCACTATAAAACATTGTTTTATAATTATAATACTAAACACACTAGATAGATAGAACAGTTTCACTTTATACACATTGTTTTATATTTATATTATTAAACAAACTAGGTAGGAAGCACACTTTCATTATACAAACATTGTTTTATATTTATAATATTAAACACACTAGGTAGGCAGCACAATTTCGCTATACAGACATTGTTTTATATTTATATTATTAAACACACTAGGTAGGCAGCACAATTTCGCTATACAGACATTGTTTTATATTTATAATATTAAACACACTAGTCAGGCAGCACAATTTCGCTATACAGACATTGTTTTATATTTATATTATTAAACACACTAGGTAGGCAGCACAATTTCACTATACAGACATTGTTTTATATTTATATTATTAAACACACTAGGTAGGTAGCACAATTTCACTATACAGACATTGTTTTATATTTATATTATTAAACACAGTAGGTAGGTAGCACAATTTCACTATACCTACATTGTTTTATATTTATATTATTAAACACACTAGATAGGTAGCACAATTTCACTATACACACATTGTTTTATATTTATATTATTAAACACACTAGGTAGGCAGCACAATTTCACTTTACACACATTGTTTTATATTTATAATACTAAACACTAGGTAGTAGCACAATTTCACTTTACAAACATTGTTTTATATTTATAATACTAAACACTAGGTAGTAGCACAATGTCACTATACAGACATTGTTTTATATTTATAATACTAAACACTAGGTAGTAGCACAATTTCACTATACACACATTATTTTATATTTATATTATTAAACACACTATGTAGGTAGCACAATTTCGCTATACATACATTGTTTTATATTTATAATACTAAACACTAGGTAGTAGCACAATTTCACTTTACACACATTGCTTTATATTTATAATACTAAACACTAGGTAGTAGCACAATGTCACTTTACACACATTGTTTTATATTTATAATACTAAACACTAGGTAGTAGCACAATTTCACTTTACACACATTGTTTTATATTTATAATACTAAACACTAGGTAGTAGCACAATGCCACTATACAGACATTGTTTAACATTTATTGTCTTAATATAAATACAGCATAGACAGTCAATTTAGTAAATTTCCCCGGCGAGAAGCACAATTTCACAACACACATTGTTTTATATTCATAATAGTAAACACATTCTAGGCAGGCAACATAATTTCACTATACATACATTGTTTTATATTCATAATAGTGAACACATTCTAGGCAGGCAGCATAATTTCACTATACACTATGAACTAAAAACGCCAATAAAAGTGACAGAACTTAACCATTTTATATTAAGTCTATTCTATGGCCTGGAATTTCTGAAAGAAGTTTCCAGGTTTAATAAGTTACACATTTTTGCAAACTACACTATGTGATATATTTTGCTCTGCCCCTTTTGGGTATTATGCAAATAAATGTGTTTCTTTCATTCAAAACTCTATGATTGTCTAGCAATTGCTGCTACAAAACAGCCTAGGCATAGACTTAATATATTGTCTTACGGGATACATTTCCGTGAAATACCTGTAATCTGTGTCTATCACTGGAATCTCACAGACATCTGTCCGGTGTTTGAACAATAGCTCGCCACTGTATCTATTCTATCTACCCCATAATATAGTGGTTATAAATTCTTCCATGTGTCACTTATCTCCTTTCTTCATGATTATCTTCGTTATTATGACAATGGTTCAAATTCGTGATGACCTTCGCACATTAATTTAAACTTGATTACAATCTGCCTTCTGCAAAAAATACAGTTTTGAACACAATAATAATTGTGCAGTGGCGGATCCAGAAAATTCATTTAGGGGGCCCAATAATATCCTCGGATAACATTAACAAAATATATATATATATTTTTTAAATAATAACTTTAAAAAAATGTTATTTAAATCGCAAAATTTAGGGGTGTAGCTGGCCCCTGGGCCCCTAGATTCGTCATTGTTGTATCTTCGCATTAAATATGATCTGACTGTGACATCAAAACATACAATAGTTATCTCATATTGTTTCAAACTGCGTGTCCTTAACAACGTTTTCGTTCTACACAGTATGGGTTAAAGTTTTGAAGTGGCTGGAAATACGTGTATTATTAGATACATCATCATCCAGGATGGGCGTAAATTCTGGGGGTGGTGGTGGTGATGGTGGGGTCACATCCTTCCACTTTTCGAACAGGGGCGATGCCTATATAATTAAAAATTTCGAATATTTCTCTTTATGATATCAATGTAACACTTAGGCATGTGGTCTTCGCGCAAATGTACTGAAGTACACAGGGGCCTAGTATAGTTTGAAAATTTTAGCCGGAAAAGGTATTTCAAAACCTTGGATTTTCAACAACAAAACATTAAGGAGGGGGGGGGGGAGGGAGAGGACATGCCTCCACCTTATCCCCGACTCCATTCACTCACTTCTATGAAGTCACCCCCAGCTTCGTCCCCACAACACTTCCAGGAAGCGATTTTTGCCCATGCCATCCAGCCTAGATTTTGAACTTACCGTCAAATGAAGTTTATTTCCTGCTAGAACTAGCATGAGAAATATTCCGTTAATGGGGCTCGAACCCAGTATCCATCAGCCTTGAAAACGCCTAAAATTATATTGATGGCACCATTAACGGAAGTACGGGGAGGGATGGGCATTAAAGTATTAAAATATAAGGATGTTAGAATATCAGTTTAAAGCAAGTATTTATTTCAGTTGCCAAGCAACACATATGAAAACTGAAACATAAACCTAATAAAACAGCACTTCTAAAAACCTGTTACTTGTCAAACCTTTCGAGACTCAATTTGACAGAGTGCTAGGAAGTCGTGTGGAACGAAACAATACAAGGCCAACTCCAAAGCGAGTATATTATTATCTTCTTTTGGAAATATTGGGAAGCAAATATCGCATTACACATATGCTAAATATAAAGTAAAGTTTTTAAACTCGTTGTTTGCAACACCAAAGTAACTGGATATGAGTAATGAGATTCTCAAAACATAACATTTTTTCAAATCAAGATATCAACTCTATAGAGATAAACCGCATATTTATATCGGTTCTTGTAACCACCCTGTATTGAGCAACCACCTGTCTTAAAGTGTCGTCTTTATCTCGCCAATATCAGCTAATTTATCACAATACAACTTGTATTAAGCAGCCAAATATACTCAACCAAAAAGAAAAGTGTGCATATTGAAATATTTTTGTATCATAAAGTAGTAACAGTAATGATCCATGGCAGCAAACACGTGCGCAACTTGTGATATTACTGCGCACACCTCCTCCTAAATGGTGTGGTTATTTAATTCTAGAATCTCTGTCTGGTTTATGAAATAAATTACTATGGATTACATGCATACTTTCTTTTTTGGTTGAGTATATCTTAACAGTCTACGTTTTGTTAATTGAGTGGTAGGCTGGTTAAGCCAGGTTTGACAAAACACCATCTGTCCATCAGATCATTGAACTCACCCCCATACTAGTTCCAAAACCACGCCCTCAGTGCCTATCCCTAGATCTATACAAGCCAGCGTACTCTATCCCTTGTTCCGCCCTCATTGTATGAGTTACATTTCAGCAACATTACAAAACAAACGTCTGTCCTTGAACAAAGAATCAGCGATGCATATCTATATTTAAAAGACATTCTATTTTGAACGACCTGCACGATGTTTATTTCAGACACGTGTTTATATCTTTATATGTCATGTTCTTTACCGTCTTGCAATTAACAACACACAATGTATGTACATTACGTTTGCTAGCATAGTTGTTTTTAAAGTATAATGTCCGTAGATAAAAAGTTTAACTGTTTGTTTTTCTTTGGGCTGTGTGAGCCTCGGATGTTTAGCGGTAGACCGTCGGACTCTCAAGCTGATAACAGTGGTTCAAAACCCGCTGGAGGCTAGCTCACACCTGACTATGTGTTAAAAATAACTAAATGTCCAATAGCCGATGATTAATAGATCAATGTGCTCTAGTAGTGTCGTTAAACAAAACAAATTAAAAAAAATTTTTTTTTTTAACTACACCACTAGAGTACACTGATTTATTAATCATCAGCTATTCAATGTCAAACATTAGAAAATGTTGACATATGCTAAAATAAAAAGAAGAACAACAAAAACGGGGCTCCACAGAGTGAGGACCTTCTTTATAAAACAATGTAATAATTAGTCTTATTTATTCATTTTAGTTCATTTTTAAAATTTGTTATGTAATTTAATTTATATGTTGATGGCCTCCCGAATCTGAAGTGCCCTGGGCCCCAAAGATCTAAATCTAAATCACCTACTTTTCAGTCCCCCACTTTCAAATGTACTCAAATGCAGGCCCTGAATATGATAAATTATTTATAGTCTTAATATTTTGTAACTAATGTAACCGAATCCAAACAGAATTTTCACCCAATCACCCTCCAGCAATGTATTCTTCCTAAAACCATTTTTTTTAATGAATAGAGGGCAACTGACTGCCGGTCAGTTCTTTACAACTTTAACATGGGTGACAAAACACAAATTTATTTCTCTGCTGAACGGTTCACTGAGTTATATATTTCATACCGGTTTTACACACCTACGACATTTCTACGTTACGTGCTTCTTACCATGACATACACCACAGGACATATATATAATGCTACATGACATACTTAACAAAATACCAAGACAGATCATAAACACAAATTTTAATATTAACAGTAAGAAAGATTATGTACCGTATATTTCATTTCTTTCATAAACGTGACAATCATAAATCAGTGGCGGACCTAGGCGGAGGCCCCTAAAACTTGCGATTTAATTTTTTTTTTATTATAGTTTTTAATTATTATTACTTTTATAACGTTAAAAAAATTCGAGGATTCTTTAACCCCCACCTCCACCCCCGATGGATTGTCTTGATCCGCCACTGTAAATATAAGCATAGCCAAAAGCCTCAACCGTTGAAGGCGTGGCTGTAAAATTGAATTCACTGCGCATGTACAGGGTATATTCAGTATTGAAAGCATGTTTCTTTCTTCTCTCGTGTTAAATTAATATCAAACAGGTATTTCAGCGTGCATATTACAGGTACGTATATTTTGAACTTTCTCCTCGCCTGTAGGTAAACTGAGTGTACACAGATATTTTTTATTGTTGTAAATAAGACAATAAGCCAAGCCGTCCTTGACTTATAGCGTTAACTACCTGCGTATTGACAGCGGGTTATAGATCATTCTAAACATATCGATTATCTTGTTTTTAGCCTCTTGTTTAGGTAATTACAACTATTCTTAAGCCTTGTCTATATACCTGTATGTAGCTTCTGTGCGATGCTCAGTTTTTAAATATGTACTTTACCATGAAATTCACCCCACCACATCAAATAATCAGATGATATAACAATAATGAAATGAATATTTTATTGTTTACTGGTTGTGACTTAATGTTGACACCAACACGGTTCTCATTGTCATGCTAAACAGACACAACTCGTTAAGACTTGTTAAGGCGTAACCATACATTCTGTTATACTAACACATATTCCAAATGAATGAGTGATTGTTAGGTACGGTATGCGGTATGCGATATGTGGTAGCGGTACTGAATATAAGTTAATACGTATATTGAATGTCGTTCACACGGCCGTTTATAAACCAGTTGTGGACCATTGGTCGGTGTAAATGAATCTTGCGAAACTCTCACTTTGGGTTGGAGCGAGTATCGAAATTAAAAATCCCATGCCTCGACTTAGATTTGATCCCAGTATCTACCACCCGTGAGTCCCGAAAGTAGCTTTAAAGGTGCTGTTTTGAGTTGTACACACACTGTCCTCTGCCGGAAAAAGGACTTTTAATTTAATTGATATGCTTGTTCATTTCAGATTATGTCTAATAATATTCATTTGTTACCCTATATTCCTCAGCTTACGCGTCACTTTCTTTCCTTCCTTCCATCCATTCATCCATCCGATGCATTTCAGATGCATTTTTCTTTCATTCATTCGTGGTGTGCGTTGTTTCTCGAAATCGCATCACTGACATCCAGTAGAGGTGTTCACATGTACTCTCTTTGAACGATACAAAACACATAAATTCATAGTCGCCGCATATCGCACGCCGCGCACCGCATGCAATTGTTATCTCTAAATACTGACTGCGACAGATGGGTTTTAGAAAACAGCAATCTAGACATTGTGTTCATCCAGCATTATATTAAATAAATTTTTTTTATCTTGCCTCAATTAAGATGCTCTTAGTAGACCCATTTACAGTTTGGGCTATTTTCCGTTCCTGTGCTGTCCTATTTGAGGTAAAGTGCATATAAAATACCTCTTGCTGCTTATTGGAAAAGAGTCGCCTATGTGGCGGCAGCGGGTTTGCTCTAAATACATGTCAAAAAGACCATGTGATTGACGTCCAATAGCCGATGATAAGATAAAAAATCAATATGCTCTAGAATGTGTGTCGTTAAATAAAACAAACTTTACTTTTTTTTATATTACATAAATAAATTTAGCTTGCCTCAATAAAGATATAGACGAGAGACAATCAAAACAACAGAACACATTCACACAACCACAGCGCTATATATATAATGAACAGCAAAAGAAACGCAAATATAATTTGCAATGTTTGATTGAATAAAAGTTAACCATATTTTGACGTTGGCTGTTTTGCTTACTGAAGACATGTGCAGAGAAGTGTAAAGCGTGCGCAGCATGAGTTTTATGGTTTTATAAACTTTTCGTCTAATTTGATTAAACTGGATCTGAACAAACATTTGCGTTTCTTTTTCTGTTCAGTATAGAACACTAGCGTCATCTTTCATTTCTATTTTCAATACATTCAATTTGTGAAGGAACATCTCTGTCGAAATACACAGGCAGGCACCGCGGAATAGGGGGGCCGGGGGTCTATCGGCGACAACAAAATTCGTGTTTTTTGCTGAATAAAAATATTTTCTGGCACAGTAACCAAATTAAAAGGCCAAAATCCGCGAACTATGAAGCGGTACCTGTAGGAACGCTGCTGCCCTTCGGTCACCTACTTTTCAGTGCCCCACCCCAACACCTCCCCCTCCTCACACTTTCAAATGCACTCCGGGAGCCCTGACAGGGTTGGTTACCATACTATTATATCATTATTATCATATGTAATTTATGATATAAATAACCTCTATTCATGGATACACCCATTCTAGAAAACCTGATTATATCATCACTGTTTTGACCGTGAGCCATCGCTATATTATCTACAGAAACCCCTCACAAACAGCTCATTGCAAAGCACGTTCAGAAAAATTATACATGAACATTCACGTTAAATAAAAAGAATGAAATGCAGGTTTTTAAAAATGGACCGCCCAACAACCCCGCATTCGTCTATTCACCATCATATAAGGCAGTTAAAATAAAGTTTTATTTATTTAACGAAGCCTCGAAAGGACATTGATTTTTTTTTTGATCTTATTAGCGGTTATTGGACGTCAATCATATGATTTCATCCCATACTTAGTCACTTTTAAATTTAAATAACCCCTACTTATTTTAGAACAGTATCTGCAACAGAAGTTCCCTAAAAAGTAAAGTTTGTTTTATTTAATGATGCCTCTAGAGCACACTGATTTTTTTTATCTTATTATTATTGGACGTCAATCATATGGTCATTATGACATATTTATTTAGAGGAAACTCGCTGCCGTCACATATGTTACTCTTTCCGATAAGCAATAAGGGATATTTTATATGCACCGTCCCACACACAGAACAGCACATACTAAAATCTTTGAAAAACCAGTTATGGACAACCGATTGGAACGAAAAATAGCCCAAATTGAAATAGGTCCACTGATAAGGATCGATCCGACAGCTTCATAGGCTGATACGCTACCGTTTGAGCTACACCCAGCTCCATATCATATAACTATTATAAGGTAACATGGTTAAACATTTACACAACATATAGTAGCCTAATCATAAACACGTGGACACATGATATCTAGGGGTGCAACGATATACCGGTAGACCGGTATAAAATTATTGCAATACTTGCCGAGCGCAATACATACCGCGATATAGTTTCGTGTATGTCAATATATCTACCTAATAACTATCCATTTATAAAACTTATGACTATGACAGTAAGTTATAAAAATAAATGTTAAACTTAATTAAAACATATAAATCAACTATGTCTATATTTTATCTTTTTTCATCAGAAATTGGTACGGGTCTGCTTGCCTGAGTAATTAGTATGATAGTATCAAAATATAACTTTATCATATCTTGGTAATTAATCAAACTGTATTGCGGTATATATTGTAATACGGGTTTGCTGTATCGCAAAATATCGCATTACAGTTTTGGCCGTATGGTTGCATCACTAGTTGTGACGTGTTCTATCTGTACTATCTAGATGAGTCTCCGTGTTTAACAATGGCGTAGCATCCATTGAGGCAGTGAGGCAACTGCCTCACTAGATTTTTTTACAGGAAAACAATTAATGTGATTAATATTATAAAAGTTGATTAAAATACGATAAATAACTAGCACTGCCTCACTAGGAAAAAGACCCAAGCTACGCCAATGGTTTAGTACTAAACGTTAGTTACACTAGAAGTGACTTTTAAAAACCATTAAAGTAATGCAGAATAACACTCTAGCACTGGGTTCCACAACTGGTTTAACAAGGGCTGTGGTATATGCCATCCAAAAAGTAAAGTTTGTTTTATTTAACGATGCCTCTAGAGCACATTCACGTTTAATCTTATCAGCGGCTATTGGACGTCAATCATATGGTCATTATTTGAGCTAGATCCCGCACCTTATATGCCATCCTGTCTGTCAGAAAGCGCGTGTAAAAGATTCTACTGCTAATCGGAAAGAATAACCTATGTGGTTGTAGCGGGATTTCTCTGAAGACAGTTTGGGAGCGGGATCTAGCTCAAACGGTAGAGTGTCTGCCTGTGAACCGGTTGGTTGTCGGATCGATCCTTCTCAGTGAACCCATTTGCAGTTTGGGCTATCTTCCGTTCCAACCAGTGGTCCACAACTGGTTTATCAAAGGACTTGGGACGTTTCATGTAAGGAGTAACCTATGTGGCGGCAGCGGGTTTCCTCTAAAAGACATATGTCAGAATGACCATATGTATGACGTCCAATAGCCGATGATCAGATAAAAATCAATGTGCTCTAGAGACGCCGTTAAATAAAACAAACTTTACTTTTTTCTTAAAGTTTGATGAATATTACAGTACATGTCTGAAGACTTGCAGTCATTAAAAACAATACTATTAGTGATGTTACCTACCTTTGTCCTCCTATAATAAAATATTATCATTGAAAACAGTTCTACTAGATTATATTACACATCTTTATCTTCTTACATATATTATCACAAAAATAATTGTGCCATACAAAATTTATGTAACTTATTTGAGAACTGTATTATTAAAATAATTCCCAAACTCATTGCACAGATTTTATATGACACTCATGTTCTTGTAATATTCTCTAGATTCCATGTCAGTGCTAACAAGACAAATCAAATATGAGATTTTGATGGTGCTAGGATTATTTGAGTGAAAATATATTAGTAAACTAGTACCCACCAGTGGTTTTAGAGTCCATACGACTTTAGGACTTGGCTCTCCTATGAAATCAACTGGCATACTAAGCTCTAGTCCAGCCTTTATTTTAATGTTCTTTGGCAAGGTCTGTCTGTCAATTCGTGGTTTTACTGTAAAATACAAATAAATAAATTAAATAAATTAAATTTAGAAAATATAATAATAAAGAAAAATAAAGTAAAACAAAATAAAATAAACAAACAAAAAATAAAATAAAAAATAAATTAATAGAAAATAAATATATGGATGATGACATTCAATAGTTTAAAACAAAAATAAGAAACACTAGAAGAGATACGGGTTGTTCCACAAATAATAACATAGGATGAGTTACAGGCAATTTTTACAAACAGCAGTTACACGTACATGCATATTTTAATTTATTTTAATATAATGGTATTATATTAACCCTTACATAAACATCATTTCTGAGATGAACATTACTAAAACGACTATACTGTAAACAAATTTGTATTAATAAATAAAAGGAAACACTGTTTGTATTTATTTTCATGCTTATATCCTATTAAAGATCATTGCTCTCTGTCTAAGACATTGTTAATAGAGAGATGAAATCTGCTGCCGCCACACTAATGTGGCTACTTTTACCGATAAGCAGCAAGAGATCTTTTATATGCAGTATCCCACAGACAGGCTAGCACAAATCATGGCCTTTGATAAACCAGTTGTGGACCACTGGTCAGTGTAAATGGAGTATACCTACCCACTGAGCTTTGTGAAGCACTCATTCAATGCTGGAGCCAGTACTTAGGCTAAAAATCCCATGCCTCGACTAAGATTTGATCTTGATACCTACCAGCCAAGAGTTTGATAGTTTCAGCACTGCATCACAGGGGCACTAGACTAACCTTTTCTAGCTCTGAGCATTGGGGAAGTAGTACATTCACTGGGTTCTGAAGGGCCAGCTTTGTTCCTTGCAATTACACGGAAGTCGTATTCCTTTCCTTCTTTCAGCCCTTTTACAGTTCCACAGGTGTCTGCACTGGACAGCTCAGGGCCCTAAATTATAAACAGAAGTTTGCTATAAAACAGTCCAGACTATCAGTACATTCAGACTATCAGTACATTCAGACTATCAGTATATCAGTACATTCAGACTATCAGTACATTCAGACTGTCAGTACATTCAGACTATCAGTACATTCAGACTATCACTACATTCAGACTATCAGCACATTACAATATCTGTGAAAATACAACTGTTAGATAATTTTATCTGAACTGTAGCATAGCCAGCATCAGACAGATGAGGCGCTTGTCTCGTCTGGAATGTTTGCAGATTTATTTATTTTTTTCCCATGATACTAATATTTATTATCTACATGGTTCAAGCTCCCAGTGTCTGAGTTCACCTCAGTGTTTTTCCTTCTCTGGTTCCACTCCAGCTGTGGATATATCTATTAAAGGTTTAAAAAAATATTCTACACTATCGTCATGTCTCGTCAAGTAGATCAATAACTTTTTTTTAATTTACTTTACTGATTTCAACCCATCATTACATTTAATTTTCTAAATATAATATTTAGGTTTTCAAGTTAGCAGTGGAATTATACTGATGTACAGCTAGATGCCATTTCCATTAAAATGCAATAAATACCTGTTTAACTGATACATGTAGTTAAAATTGTGATATGTTCCAAAATGCAATATACTGTGTATGACAAATATTTTCATTTTAAATAGATGTTTTGAAAATTAATTTTTCATACTCAAGTAAAAAGGGATATCTGAGTTAGTTAAAGAAATAGTTTTCCTGTATTCATTGCTATTCACAACTTCAGTCAAAACATGTTTTGTTCAATCTCTCTCTTGTAATAAACAAGCTTTTAGAGTGAAAATTAGTTTAAATAGATCTTGTAGCTAACAAACCTGTTTCCATTCATCATCATCCTTCTCTTTATATTGTATCTGGTATCCTTGGATGGGTGCTCCATTATCCTTCTTGGGTGGATCCCAACCAATCTCCACATAGTCCTTATCATAGTCCATGACTTCAGGAGTACCTGCTGGATCTGGAGGATCTGGAAGAAAAATTATATTATTATATTGACATTAAGAAATCAACAAGGAAAGTTGAAAACAAAGTGAACCTAGAAATACTTGGCATTGTGATGTACTAAGATTAAATGAAGTTACAACAATACCATAACAGAAAATATTAAATTAAAAAGTTATTACTAATAAAGGCAACAGCTCCTAAAACTGTTTTACAAAAACAGTGCTGGATTAAGATCTTGTAGGCCCTTGGGCTACAAGTACTGTGAGGCAATCAGTAATATTTTCAAAAGGAAAAAAGTTAAAGAAAAATTTAATTTATTTTTACAAGACTAAAAAGCACTTGACTGCAACCCCTGAAGCCCATGCTTTAATCCAGTACTATATGAAAACCACAAATAACTTGGATAAACAAATTAAAAAAAAACCCACATCATTTTATTGATTGAGGTACAAAAAGGACTTATTATATATTTATAAAATTCAAATGTATCAGAATAGACATTCAGAAACAGACACCCTTATTCATGAATGGACAGACAAATCTTCTGCAGAATATGAAATTAGCAATATTTGTTTAACTGTAGTCTAGTAAGAATTTACATTATGGTCTAGGTAGAAGTTTTGCTATCCCCTTGAGTAGTTTCCTGCAAATTTCAGCATAATCAGCTGTGGACCAGTTTTCCCATGTTAAATATTTACCCTACTACTTTGTACTCATAATTAAAAATCAAGACAACAAAATACAAACCCCATGGATCCTTTGCTAAAATTTCTCCATCAGAATACAAAGGCTTGCTTTGACCCTCAGAGTTAATGGCCGACACACGAAACTGGTAACGATGGCCAGTAGTCAAATCAGATACATCCACCTCAAGGTCATCTGTCTCGCAGACCGTCTCCCATTCATCTACACAAAATAAATAGCATATTTAAACATTACAGTCTCCCATTCATGTACACACAATAAATAGCATATTTAAACATTACAGTCTCCCATTCATCTACACACAATAAATTGCACATTTAAACATGTAAATTTACATTTTGCAGTTATTAGTTTCATACCATACTGAATGCTTAATAATTGTTGCATTCCTTCTTCATTTGTCTTGAATATAAAATTTGATAGCATAAAGACTTTGATTACATTCCAATATTTTAATTTGTTTTACAACTCTTTGGCTTTGAACAGTTTAGTTTTCTGTATTTGTTAAAGCAATGTGTTTTGAATTGTAAAATACCTTTAGATGAATCCAGCTTCTCAACCAGATATCCGGTTATAGGTGAGCCGCCATCTTCTTCTGGGGCCTCCCACATCAGGGCACACCGATCAGCATAGACATCCATTGTTTCGAGTGGACCTTTAGGTTTCTCTGGGGGACCTAGCAAGTAAAACAACAATGTTCAAGATTAAATGTTCCATACCTCAACCGAGATTTTATCCCAGCACCTACCAGCTATGAATGTTGATAGCATGTAGATGGTATTTCTGTTAAACTGTGCAGTAATTAATAGATTACATTTTCCTTGAAATGTGAAAAAGATTACTCCTGGAAAGTCGTCAACTCTGCACTTTTATAGCCACTACAGTTGTGAAGCTATGGGATTGTGCATGATTGGAAGCAGAACAGTCTCAAACATTTCACTCAAAACACTTGGTAAGTGAACACTATTCATGCAAGTGTATCCAAGTGGTATCTTTTTCCCAAACAACTTACTATGTAAATATTAAGAAATAAACACTGAATTTTACAATCTATTTGTTGTTTCTGTTGTATGAAGCCATACTGATGATGGAACATGTTTGAAACTTGCTTTTGTTTTAGTTACATGGTTTGACCATGGCACTATTTTTTTTTTTATTATTACAGTCAAGTCCACTTAATTGCATTCCTGATAATAGCATATTCCTGTTATTTGCATAATATTCTGTGGCACAGAACCATTTGTATGCAAATACATACAAAATTTTTCTTTTAATTGCATATGCTTTCTTTGTAATGTCTGGTTAATTGCATAAGAAAATGTTTTTTTATGACACCTCTAGAGCACATTGATTTTTTTTATCATTGACTATTGGATGTCAATCATATGGTCATTCTGACATATTTATTTAAAGGAAACCCGCTGCTGGCACATAGGCTACTCTTTCCGATAAGTAGTAAGGTGTCTTTTATATGCACCTTCCCACAGCACAGCACATACCACAACTTTTGATTAACTGGTTGTGGACCACTGGTTGGAATGGAAAATAGACCAAACTGCAAATTGGTCCAATGAGAAGGATCAATCCGATGACCGATCGCTTCACAGACAGACACACTACCGTTTGAGCTACATCCCGCATCAAAGAATTGTGTTTTCCAAGACAATTCAGAATTCAGTAAAACACACTGTTTACGTTGTTAACTAAGTAACCGAAGGAATTGACTGTACCAACCCATGACTACGACCTTGATTGGCACAGTATCTGTTCCAGCTTCATTTGTCAAGGTCAGCTCATAGATACCAGTATCCGATCTCTTAGCATTAGGTATCAGGAGTTTTGTCAGTCGTGGTTCTGTCTCTATGTCAAGATCAGCTTCACTCAATTGTTTGTCACCCTTCTTCCATGTGGCTCTTGGCATCGGTGAACCTGAAAATCATTTAGAAATTTACTCACAGTTATAAAATTTAACCACAAGTTTTAAGTTGATTACATTATGTTCAACTAATTCTTATGATTATATTTAATTAAGGTTTGAGCATGAAGTTCAGGGCATACAGCTCAGCTTGCTTTACTGTCCATCCAGGAAAGAGGTTAATATTACTAAGTGAGAGAAAACATGCTATCAGTACATAACAACTCTTATCAATAATAAGCAAGAATTCTTCAAATAATTCAGTAAATTGCTAAAACATTGTGAGGTGATCATCTCAATAACTCAACGTATGGACAAATAGAGTCTTAATTCATAGATAACTTAAGAAATAAAATGTTCAGTTCAATAAATTATCTTAGTTCAGTAAGTAAATGGAGGGTTATGTCAATAAAATAACTTATTAATAGACAAAACTTGAGCTTACTAAGAAAATATATTAAAAGATGGAATATTTTGTTTAGTGAGTTAACTTACCAATAAATGGGATCTTTAACTCGATGAGCTCTCCCTGCTTGACCAAAACTTCCTTTGGAAGGGCACTTAGGTCTATTTTAGGTGGCTTGGGAGCTGCAAAATAAAGCATTCATGTGAAATAAACACACAAAAGTTGACTTTCAATAGCCAATGATAAGATTAAAATCAGTGTGCTCTAGAGGCATTGTTAAATATAACAAACTTTATTATAAACAAATGTTTTATTATTTCATTGAAGAACTGTCAGTTTTAATTATTAAAAACAACAAAAACAAGAAAGATATTTAAATAGATATTACATGCCACATTTTGATGAAATATGTTTATCTAATTTGTAAATAATTTTTGGAAGCCTAGCATATCTTGCCAGAATAATAGCACTATGTAATAACCATGTATTTATAAAAAAAAAAAAAATTGTTTTAACTTCTATTATTATACATGTATTACAAATTACTTACGCTCTATGACAGTGACTTGCGATCGTGTTGGTCTTTCTCCAATCTGCAGAGTATATTCAGCCATATCATCAGGAATTACATTCTTGATCACCAGTTTGTATGACTCTCCTTTCTGTATGATGTCCCCTCTACAAAAGGCAAATAATATTTAACAAATACAGTCCAACTTTAAATGAACAAACTATGTGAATTAATGTCTTAATAATAATAAAGCAAAAAAACCCAGATATAACTAACTCAAAATAATATGTTATATTGTATATATTTATAAAATATGTGATGGAAAACTTTTGTATGTTAATCTATTTAAAAAATTGACATTTGTATTTAATTTAACTTTTACAGATCATTATTTCACTCAATGCCACCATTCGGTGACATAAGAGGAATACAAAAATATTACAGACAAGACATATATTTAACAATAAATACAAAATAAATGATAAAGAACATAATAAATACATAAGGTTATCAGGAGGAAAATATTTTGTTAATAATATTAATAAACTGGCACATTGTACACTATTGATTTTAATAATCCAGACATGCAGTGATTAACAGAACTATATACCTAACATCTGGTTCAAAAGGCTGTCCATTCTTAAACCATTTGGCAGGGTGTTTGTGAGCATTGGTAGCTTTACATTCCAGAGTCAATGTTTCACCTTCCTTAACTGTCTTCGGCTCCAGCTTCTTGATGAATTTAACATCAGCTGTAAAACAAATAATACTTACTGCTAATTTACTCTTTCACAACATGACATATCACCAACTAAAATGTCTGATGTAATACCTTCCTATGATATGCTACACACATTTTCATTACTGGTTAAAACAAAAGACTTAGTTTAGTAGCATCACTGTTTTGACAGAGATACATTGGTGAAGCCCCTCAAGATTTTTTGCATAGATATGTCCCTTGCACTCGGCCTTGAACAAGTTACCTTTTGTCATTTTAGACTGCAACAAGGATATGCTTATGATGTAGAAGATAAGATAAACTAAATTTTAGTAAACCACTGGTTTCAGAAATTTTAACAGTGATTTGTGAGTGGTTACATTTAAGATTGAAAAAAATATATCTATTGGATATTTTGTAAATATAATGGTTTTGATCATGATAAAAATAACATCATTCAGACTGACTCTTAATATATATAGCAAAATAAGAGTTATTGAGGTATTTGATCCCCTTAATACAATAGAAACATTTTATATAGCTCTCTTTACAAACATCAGAAATCTGTATGTACATGTATACAATATGTTTTGTACATCAAAATGTAGTAATACATAGCTTTATAATTCAATAAACAAATTACTGAAAATGAAAGTCTCAGTTATAGAAGTAAATGATAGTAAATGTAACAGAAATATTGTATATACCTCTCTTTACAGATATCAGAAATCTGTCTGTTTACAATTTGTTTTGTACATCATGTAGTAATACACAGCTGTATAATTCAACAAACACATTACTTAAAATGAAAGATTTAACATTTAAATTTATTAAAATAAAAATAAAACAAAAAATAAGTGAAAGAAAATTGATGTCTTACGTGAAACATAGAGAGCAGCTGATGTGGTCTGTTCGAGAAGTTTGCATGTGTATTTTGCATCATCCTTGATGCTGCAATTCTTCACAACCAGACGTCGTTTCAGATTGTCTTTCTGAAACTCATATTTGCCTCCAGCTTTCAGTTCCTATAATAAAGATAAATTGTGAAGAATTCTGAAGACTAATAAGACTTTTTTATTTATAAATCCTGCTATTTCAATATGATAATAAAAAATGAAATAAAATCAAACATTAATAATTTTGTTTAGTATGTTAGTTGTTTATAGGTTGAAATGATAGCAAGGACAAGTTAAATATACAGAAATAATAAATATTATGACAATATATATTGTTATTGGTTATAAATATACACACATTAATATGTTTCAATCAGTAAGAATGTCTTAAAAACCTTCAAGTAATAATAGTCCCATGTCACCACTTAACATGCATTAACTCAAACATCTTGGCTCAAGGCTTCCCCAAAGTGTGTGTGTATGTGTGTGCTGTGTGTGTCTGTGTGCTGTGTGTGTGTGTGTGTGTGTGCCTATGTGCATGCATATGTGTGTGTACATGTGTATGTGTATATGTGTGTACATGTACATATGTGCATGTATATGGCGTGCTTGTGTAAATATACTCATTCTGTCATTGACCAAAACAGGATGGACAACATAATTATGCAAGCCCCATTTCAATGTCACACATTTTTCTTTCAAAATATGTGTCAAAAACACTTCTTTACTAGAAAAAAATTAGTTGTATGCAGTAAAGCAAATCAATAGCCGATAATTATTTTTGTGCTGGAGTGAGGGGTTAGGTCATGAAACCACTATTAAATCAATCAATATTCAAAGCATAAAACAAACAAAAATTGTGGTTAAAAAAACAAAACAAAAGCATTAATAAAACCCCACAGCAAACATTTAATTATGGATTAGTATTGTCACTATTGCAGTAGGAAGGTAATTTCTCACTAGGTCTCTATTTTATCTAAACTAATGTTGTAAAATATCACATCATCAACTATGAACTGACTCACGCTAGCATGCAGTTTAATGGCTGTCAGATCTTGTCACATGTTCTTCAAAAATAAAACAGCCCATCATGCAACACACTAACAATGGATGAGGTGGATTCTGTGATGTACCTGTAAAGGATCAATTTAACAGACATTCATGCTCTATGTACAACCAGGAAGGTATAGTCAGTAAAAACAAAGAGAGGACTGATTATTTAACAACACCCTAAAACATTGTTTATTCAGCTATTAAGTGTCAAACGCATGGTATTGATGACTTATGGTCTTCAGATGAAACCTTCTGCTCCAACATAAGCTATTCTTTCAAATTAGCAGCAAAGGGTTTTTATATGCACTTTTCTTCCACAGACAGGATAGTACATACCACAACCTTTGTAATAAAACAATTACATCAGCTGTCGACCACTAACTTGAATGACAAATAGCACATCAGACAGGTACTCTACCTGAGCTATATTCTTCTACAGTCTAGTCAGTACATGGTCTATAGAACATACTATTGTTATCACATAAGCCATAGAACATACTATTGTTATCATATAGGCAATAGAACATACTATTGTTATCACAAAGGCTAGAGAACATACTATTGTTATCACATAGGCTATAGAACATACTATTGTTATCACATAGGCTATAGAACATACTATTGTTATCACATAGGCTGTTCTTTTTATTAACAAGAATGATCCTTTTATGTTATGTTTTTGAAAACATAACCTCTATATAGCAAAGCCATTTAAATACCTGGCTGGTTCAACTGAAAACCTATTTATGATTTGGTATATAACATTTCAGTATTTACCTGAAAGTATTATTCAGTGGAAAACATGCTGCTTCTCGGTATTATGTCTATAATGCTCTGACTAATCTATTATTCAATCATGCTATCATACAGTACAAACTAGCAGTTAGTAGTACCTCATCAGTACATTCATAGGTTTTCAAATCAATTATCTTGCCTTCTTCTGTCTGAAAATGAATTACATTAGTATCTCTGTGTAGCAATCAATTAGAACAAATTACATTAGTATAACTGTGTAATAATTAATCAGAACAATAGACATTAGTATAACTGTGTACTAATTAATCAGAACAATTGACATTAGTATAACTGTGTAACAATTAATCAGAACAATTGACATTAGTATAACTGTGTAACAATTAATCATAACAATTGACATTAGTATAACTGTGTAACAATTAATCAGAACAATTGACATTAGTATAACTGTGTAACAATTAACTATAACAATTGACATTAGTATAACTGTGTAACAATTAATCATAACAATAGACATTAGTATAACTGTGTAACAATTAATCAGAACAAATGATATTAGTGTGTAACAATTAATCCTAACAAATTATATTTGTATCACTGTGAAACAATAATCAGAACAAATGGTATTGGCATAATTGTGTAACAATCAAAACAAGTGAGGTTGATATCAGCGTGTAACAGTTAATAATAATTTGGATAAATAGAGATAACCACATACTCTTACACATTTGTGCACTTTTATAATTGCGATTATACATGTACAAGACTGCTATATAAAAAGTTTTTTGATTATATCACCTTGTCTTATGCATGCAATTGTCAATTGGCAGGATGTAAGTGCAGGATTATTATTTATATGTTAAATTCATGCAAAACATATTTATTATTATTTACATGGTATAACGTTAAATGATGACATTAATATCATAATCTTATAAGTAATTATTGTGACATCTTATGATGTTGTTATCACAACTTTTAATGTCATGGGACTATATGAGAAACTAACTATATTAGCGTATCAGTTCAACAAAAACTCTTACCTGAAAGAAATAGTTTTTTTGAAAATCTTAACTTTTTACAGTTTTAAATAGATGTGTGAAGTGATAATACAAATAAAATATCACATTTGCATTAGTACTAAAAAAATTTTTAATGGAACTCATAATTATTATGGCAACTCAGTCTGATTTGACTTTTGCATCTTTGCACAGAAAAAATATATTATTATTATGTAGAAGATTGTCAAGCTATTAATGAACTGCCATCTATGATATAAATGAAATATAATAAACACTGATAACACATTATGCAAAAACATCATATATTATATCAAATGGATGTAATATACTTAGCTGGTTGTTTTATTAATTTTTAGTTATTGTTTTATAATGATCCATTTAAATATTGTGTTCTGTAAGCATGGAAAAATATGTAAATGACTTTTCTAAGATAACTTACTTTTTCTTCTTTGAACCATGTGACATCAGCTTCAGGGTCACTGACATCACACTCAAAAATGGCTCTCTCCCTCTCAACAGCCTCAACATCATCCAGTTTCTTCATAAACTCCCACTCAGGCTCTGTGTTCAACAATATTATATTATTACCCATATGGCTTAACATATCTTGGCTCGTATCAAAGTGTTACATCCCAGTACTACGTCATACTGAGAGGTAACACTTTGATGTCATATGTTATATTATTTCGTATTGTTTCCAAAAAGAGAAAAAGATTGGTTTCATTTTTTTTTTTCAAATTTATCTTAAAATTGATAATGTGTAATAAATAGAATATTAAACTCGCTTCCATTCTCATCATGTTTATGTCCCTTGTAAAATAATTTTCATTGTCACTCGCTAAAGCTTGTGACAACTTAATTTTTTTCACTTGGGGCATAAACATGATATGAAATGAAAACTTGTTTGATATCCTATAATTATTATGGTGTCTGTACATCATGCAAACCTTTTAAACAGGTTTCTTCATTAACTCCCATTAGGGCTCTGTGTAAACAATATTTATTACATTATTTTATTGTGTACACGACTTCATGAAATAGTTTTCAAACGAGAATTATCTCACTCAGGACATAACTATGATAAATGGAGGCGAGTTTAACATCCTGTATACATACCTTCAACATAGACATCACAAGCAGTTTTTGCATCTCCACATTTACAAGAGTACTCTCCCTCATCATCAGCATTAGCATTAAGAATGCGCAAAATGCAGCGATTTTCTCGACGCTGGATCTCGTACTTGCCAGGGGTGTACTGGAAAAATAAATACACAATTATGTACATAAGTTTAGCTTTAGTTTGCTAGTTACCTGTTTCAACATAAATTATTTGGAAAAATAAATACATACATACAAAAGTTTTAACTTATTTATGTTAAATAGTTACCTGTTTAATTACAAATTTTAATAAATAATAATTTTAAAATATAATGCAACACTATTAAACCCCATACAAAAAATAATTAGTTTCATATGTAATTTAATTTTTTATATATTTGATGCAGATCGAAAAAGTGATGCGGGTGGGGATGATAAACTCTTCTTTTTTTTAATAGGACCTTACAAACAGGCAGGTTCATTTACATTCAAAATGAACTACAATTTTATTTTTGAATGATTTTGTTGTTGTTTTTGTTATTTATTTATTATTGGACTATTTTTTTAGGCCTTAACAAAAGAGTAATGTGTTGTGTTTGCAGACCCTTGACTTCATCTACAGAAAGAGGTTAAACTTAATTTGTTTATTCAATATTTCAATATAAAAACATTTCAGTATTTAAAATTTGTAGATGGTAAAACCAAAATAAATGTCCCATTGACCCTACCTAATATCATTTCATTATGTTCCCTAAAACAAACATTATGTTTTTAAGCCTTACCTATCTATATTTCAAAAATGTAATATATTATCTCTGTAAATAATCATTAAAATCTATTTAATACTGCATGTTTTCTCTATTTTTGAACAGTTGTAGTCTCACAGACACACAAATATTATTACCTCTCAAACCCTGTATATCTGTATTTAATTGGAAGGATACTTGTCTCAATAAAGTGATCATAGTCAAATTACATAATAATTATAAACTAATTATCTGATGTACAAAACTGCCCTAAATTATTTCTTCATTCTTTATTATCAAGTTTTGTTAATATTCTGTAAATAAATTCTTAAAATATTATCTTCTCATTTACTATTATTGACTGTGACTTCCTAAAATTATCAATTTCAAATCCTTATTAAACAAACATTCATAATATCAAAAGAAATAAACAATAATTTTAGAAAGCTACATGAAAAAAAATATATAAAAATATGTCTGAGTCACTGAGAAACAAACATTGCTGCCATTATAAATCAAATTGTTATGTTTAGAAATTCAAATTATTTAAATATTAATGGAACTAATGATATATTATTAGATTTGTTCAATAAATCTAGACAATTCACTGACACTGAACCAAAAGTGAACTGCAGAAAAGAATATATACTCAACCAAAAAAAGAAAACATGCAGGTTGAAATTGTTTTGTTTCATGGGGTTATCATAGTAATGGTCCATTGGCAGCAAACAAGTGTGCAACTTGTGATATTACTGCATACACACACCTCATCCTAAATTTATTTATTTCCAGAATTTCTGCGATGAATGTAATCTGGTTTATAAAATAAATAACAAATGATTACATGCAAACTTTCTTTTTTTGGTTGAGTATATATACCCAACCCATTAAATAATCTACGTCAACTTGGAACATAAACATAAGCTATACACTTCGGTAGTGAATGAAGTTTTTACAAAAGATCCCACTGCTGGTAGAAAGCCATGAATAGACGAACAATAAAGACGGGTCTTTTTTATTCAGCTCACGGCTTCATGAAAGATCACACATTTGATGGCCCATTCAATGGTGAAATGAAAAGAATTTTCTTGCATATGTATCTGTTGACAATATATATATATACCCAGTACATGACTGTGGACATTAGCAACACATTCCAATATGGCTGTCCAAGTTGGAGATATAAAATAAAAATGTTTATAAGTGGAGGATAACTGTTTTAAAATAATATTACAAAAAGAAAGTTACTCAAACAGATTGATTTATGATTTCTAACAGTATGGTTTAAAACTACACAGAGGTGATTGTTACTATTAAGAAAATGTGATTGAAAATTGTGTTGAGAAGATAGCTAGGTGTGCTGTGTGTGATTTGTGTTACCGGAATTAAACAAAAACAACAAGATGTATGGAGTATACCACGACAAGCCATTAGAGCTAAAAGACTCCAGAGGAAGACAAGTTGTGGACAGAGTTAGTATACTATCCTTTTTCCTCATTCTAACTAGTTCCCTAAATTAAAGTCTATAATTTGTTTTGTTCTCTCTATGCTAAAGTGTATCTAACTACTATATGCAGCTATTTGTAAAGAGTAAATTATGCAGTAGCATTTTACCTATAATATTTATCATATTAGTCATATTTATTCACATTAGCTATTAATACTTGATGATTCAACAAGATATTAATTATTATTATCAAATATTTCTTTTCTTTCCTGCCACAATGAACAAAGAAAAATAATGTTAACACCACCTCATATATGTACATGCATTAACAACAAGACATACAAAAGAAACCCACTACCGCCTCAGACTACAACGGCGACTACAACTGCTGGTTAGCAGTAAGGTGTCTTAAGTGCACTTTTCTAGAAGTGACAGTATATACAATTAGCTTTGTTACACCAGTCACATAGTGATGCAACAAGCAGAATAAAAGGAAAGAAAAGGACTGTTTGTTTAATGACAATGTTTATTCAACAGCTGTTATGTGTCAGACATATAGTGTTTTGTGACATATGGTCTTTAGAGGAAACTCATTACTTCCACATAGGCTACTCTTTCTAATTAACAGCAAGGGATCTTTTATATGCTCTTTCCCACAGACAGAACATGGCCTTTGATAAACTAGTTGTGGACCACTGTTCTGTGCTAGTGATACCTACCCAGTAAGTTATTAAAAATCCTACGTCTCAACTGGATTTGATCCCAGTAACTACCTGTCATGAGTCAGACAACTTAACCACGGTGCCACCAGGTCCTGTACTAGTGGAATGAGTATTAGACCAATAGGGAATTGATATGATGACCCTAACCGTTAAGAACACATGGGTCTGTGCAATGCAAGTTTGTCTTCATTAGATTCGAGTACAGTTGTCAGTTTGTATATATTCATATATAAGAAAAGTGTTTGTCAGTAAATCATCCACCGGTATAAATAAAAGTCTATTACAGTTCAGCTTGGTCTCATTGTTGTTATTACTAAGTACCATTTAAAGCATTCTTAGCTAACTAGATGATTACATGTTAATTAGATGCTAATTATATGATCTGAATGTTATAAAAATGCATACCATTATTTTATTTTTTTTCAGAGAAAAAGACAACATAAACTTGATGAAGGAGAGAAAATGTTACGAGAACTTGCCAAGCACAACCCAAATTACCGAGGGAGTCCTGATTCTATGTCAATCAGCAGTGATGATTTTGACTTCCAACCTGATGATGAATTAATTTTTGGTGAGGTTGACCTTGAAAGTGTCCTAGGTCAACAGCTTGTGTTGTGGTCATACAAAACACCAGACACCTCAGCTATTTTCACACCAGTGTTGGGTGACACACTAGCTTCAATCATCCACTTTGCTAAAGCTGGTCTCGATTTTAATCATAAAGTGGAGAAGATGACAGTTCTGCAACCAGGACAAAGGATTCCTGTTGACATCTCCCTGTTCTACGTCATTAAGCCAGGATCGGCAGTTTTGATTCTTCCACGTTACAAACAGAAAGTAAGCATTGAGATTAAGCAGCTCAATGTCAAGTTTGACATGGACATTGATCTTTCCATGACTGTGATGCAGCTCAAGTCGGAACTACAGAATGAAAGAGGTTTGTCACCAGAGAGGATAGATTTGCTATACAAAGACAAACCTATGCAAAATTATAAATTTTTGTTTGAGTACCGGATCAACCCAAGAGGTACACTGTTTGTAATGTTACACATTCTGTATGATACCCTTGTACACATTGAAACTTTCTGGGGAAGCACATATCACCTGTACATCGACCCATGCATGACAGGTATGAATATCATCTGGACTGTGTTACGGAGGACAGTGACAAGAAACACACCTGACATAATGTCACTGTTTGAGCTATACTTGCCAAAACATACTCTTGTGCTGTATCATGGTAACACAGTCATCAACTGGAGCACATGCATGGGTTATTACAACGTTGATGATGGGGATGTCCTCAAACTTTCAACTATTGGCCTATACCACAAGCTCCAGATGCAGAAAATTCCTGTTGTGGAAACCAAAGACAAGGTACACATGATTAAAGTCTCCCAGTTTGACCGATGGTCAACAGTTGTTCTCAAACTGCATGGACTAACTGGTATAGCAGTCAACATCATCAGACTGTTCACCGGAGACATTCCAGTAGATTTCTCAGAAACCATTGGATACTATGGTTCCCGGTCACCTACTGTTCTTATGGATATATCACTGGCCAAGAAGGATCCCGATGCAATGTTTGGAATTCCTCTTACATTCCGGTTGGGTAATGGAATAACTGAAATTCTCAAAGTAAGCCCAAACCGGAAAGTTAAAGTTGTTAAAGAAATGTTGGAACAGATTGGAGTACCAAATGCAACTGTTCATGATGTATATGTAGGAGGCTACAGACTCTCAGGAGATAGTAAGTTAGTTGAATATGTGCAAGACTTTGAAACTAAAGTCGACTTGAGGCTCTCTCAGTATCCAGTGTTCATACACTCCACACAAAATGTCATATACAAAATGCATGTGTATGCTCAAGAAAGCATTGCAGCATTCAAGAAGAGGATCGAGATGAAGACTGGTTTGTCAATGAAGAGCCATGTACTCATGATAGCAGGAGAAGACTTTGATCAAGATGATTACATGAACGTGTTTGATTCACAGATCGGAATCAGGTCATCAGTATTCCTCAGACCAAAACTCAACTACAATGTTACATTCATCCTCCTTGACAAAATCATGGTCAAGCTCAGGATTCCACTGAAAGCTAAATTTACGGAAATAAAACAGGTTGGTCTGCTACATTTTGATGAAGTATTACAATAATGAAGATCTGAATGTTTCAGCACATTTTACTTATATTAATATACATGTATCACAAAATAAATTGTGTTAAAATTATTCAAAATTATTATTCATGATTGAAATCAAAATCTGTTAGAGGCTTACATTATTTCAGCTAAAATGTCATAAATGAAAATTAGTTCCAAAAATGGATCAACATTTTTATTGGTAATAATAATAAATAAAAAATTTGTGACAAGTATTTTTTAACATGGGAAATACAGTATCAACTGAGGTTTTATTATTTTTACAACTGGAAAGCTCTTTCTGAAATAATGTTGAGTTGATACATGTATGTGTGTGTTTTGTTTGTCTGCTGCAGTCTGCACCGTGCAAAAATACAGTTTAAACATGTTAATTGTTTTATCGTTCAAATCACATAATATAATACTTTACAAAATTTTAAGAAATTTATTATATTGCATTTTGTAGGTTCTGTGGAAGGATAAGGATCTCCCATCTGGATGTTTAGCATCTGTGGCCAACTTTCTGCAATGGTTCTACGGCAAGAAAAAGTCACGACTTAGACCGTCAGAACGAGGACTGATTATGAAACCAGGTGCTGAAGGCCTTGATGCAGTTTATGGCAAACGGAAAAGAAAAAAGAAACATGGCAAGAATTCATTTCCATACAAACCATCCTCACTGGCTGAAGATGAGGCTCTTTTGAAACTAATTGATGAGATCTACACAGATCGAGGAAGGAAGAAGAAACGGTCATTCTCATACCCAGCACATAACTTTCCATCACTTGATGAATTCCAACAGAGACACAAGGACCCAAAATTAAAGAGACGATACCGGTCAGCTGAAGACTACGATAGACATAAAAAATATCGCAGTCATTCAAAACATGGTCATGGACATCATCAACAAAAGCCAAAGTGGTACCAGCAAGTAGATCAGAATCAACATCTTGTAGCTCAAACAACACCAGATGAGATTCTACGAATTTCCACATACATTGAAGCTGACAATGTTTATGTTGAAAGAGACCTGGGTTATCAATGAATATGTCCATCCTGATCAATCCCATTTAGTGCTAATTAACAAATGATAAGATTTACTGGGCAAGCAATTAACTGTAAAGTTGTAAGGTCTGGGTTGGCAGTGAATATGTCCAACATGATCAACGCCATTTAATGCTAATTAACAAATCATAAGATTTACTTGACAAGTAATTAATTAGCAAGTTGTAAGGCCAGGGTTGGGTTGAAAGTTGTTCTACTCATATCATCAGATCAATTTCCATGAACATTAAATTTAGCAAATGATAGATTTATTAGGAAACTCATTAATTAGCAACAAATGTTGTAAGACTTGGTTTGGGTTAACAGAGACTGTTTATACTCACACCTATAGTGCCAGTTCTATAAAAGTCAACAAATATCAGATTTACTGGGCAAATCATTTACTTGTAATAAACGTTTAAGACTTTAGGCTAGCAATGAATGTTTTCTACTTACATTATCAATATCAATTAACAAATGATAGATTTAATTTGCAAGAATTAACTACCAACAAATATTTGTCATCCATCACTCACTGTTAAAATTACGAATTAAACTTTCAAGTTGATTGGTGGTGTTAGGGTTAAATGCAGTGTTAGATTAAAGTAAACCGTAATTTCTTTTCACAGTTTAAAATAAGCATGAAAATTGGTTGAAGACTTACACTGACATTTTTATAATGGTAACAATCAGCCCCACCATTAACTATTGTAGTACATCTGTGAAGTAATCTCTGACCACCCATGATGACTTGGGCTCTTCGTTATAAACCTGCATATTACTTTATTTGCTTACTTCCCTTGGTCAGATGCCCTCTCCTTAGGGTGCCAGGCCTGGGAGGGGGGATGCCCGAACCGATATGGATAAAATATTTTAATAACTTAGTGGTCGGTTTATTTGCCATTGTTTCCTTATGTACTGATGGTGCAACACAGTGAAGAAATATAAAATAGTTATGTTTTAAAAACAATTAACTTTTGAGTTATGTCCGGTGTATTACAATATCAAAATGTGCAGAAATCAGTTTACAATTTCAAAAAAGAATTTTATAATAAAAAAATACATAGATACATATTATCAGTAGTAAAGTGTATGTTTGTGTGTGTGTGTGTGGTGGTGGTGTGTGTGTGTGTGTGTGTGATAGTGTGTGTGAGTGTGAGTGTGAGTGTGTGTGTGTGTGTGTGTGTGTATGTGTGTGTGTGTGTGTGTGTGAGTGTGAGTGTGTGTGTGATAGTGTGTGTGTGATAGTGTGTGTGCATGTGTGTGCGGGTGGGTGTGTGATAGTGTGTGTGCATGTGTGCGCGGGTGTGTGTGTGATAGTGTGAGAGTGTGCATGTGTGAAAACAATTAGATGCAACTTACTTATTCACTAAATATATATAAATATATCAATTTACCAAATATTACTGTAATGATGTCTATAATCTATCTTTATAAAAGATATTTCCTGTACTGTAGTTTATTGTATATATATATTTATTGCTATTTTATAACATTTTTGTATTGAGTATCAGTGTATAAAGGTGATATAAGACTAAAACTTTTAAATTACAATTATTTGTTAACAAACTTTAAAACTGTATGAAATCTTCCACTGTCTATATTATATGTTACATACAATGTTGTGTTTTATTTTGGTCAATTTGTATTCAAATTTTTCACCAACCACATTAAAACCAATGACATTGACAAGACAGAACATTTTTAAAAACTTAATCTGAAGAAATTACTTTTGGTCAAATACTCTATACAAAAAGATTCATTTAATTTTAAAAAGTCATCTCAAAGCCATATGCTACTGATGTGCAGAAATGGAATCAGTCTGTTTTTTTCAAAGTTGAAACAAGTCACAACAAATTTTATTATTTCATCTGGCAATTTGGAAATTTTGTTTCAAAAATCTATAATTTATAAAATAAAAATGTTTGGCATGGTAATAACTTCAGGCAACAGGATTTCATATTTCACGGGAAACACTTTTTCGGTTCCGTGCTTTTCGATCATGGGAACCCATTGGAAACAGTTTTTTGGTTCTGTGAAAATAAGTCATGGGAACATGAAAATCATGGGAAACAACATTTTGGTTCAATGATTTTGATGACATGGTACTAACATGGTACCTGTAATGATCATTACCATGAAATCATATGGCCTGTAACTTATTAATGATCCAAGTTAAAAATGTCTAGCAACCTTTGCCATCTCAGGGTGGTTGATTTAGTGAAATGATTAATGAAACAATTAAAAATACATGTCACCAACCTCCAGTGGCTCTTCCATCTTGTACCATTTGACTCGTGCTCTCGAATCCGACAAGAAACATTCCAACATGCCGTTCTTCTTACGGCACACCTCATAATGCTGAGGTAATTTCTGGGTGAAGTAGTATTCTGGCTCCTTGGCTGAATAAAACAATGTAAGTTTTGAGAAAAAAATCACTGACCTAAGTAAATTGCAGTGCTCACATTTAAAGCATGTCTGAGAGTTTGGCACTAGCTAAAATCATATGGGACTCAACTTTAATACATACACAAATGTGCAAAACTATGCAATGGATTGTATATTCAACCAAAAAAGAAAGTATGCAAATAATCAATAGTAATTTATTTCATTAACCAGATGACATTCATGGAAGTAACCACACCATTTAGGAGGTGTGTGTCTGCAGTAATATCACAAGTTGCTGCCAATGCACAATTACTGTGATCACTACATGAATTTTGTTTTCAACCTGTATACTTTCTTTTTGGGTTGAATATAATTATGTTAAACTGATTGTTTTCTTAATGTATTAATTTCAAAATCATCACAATTTTGAACCATAGGTAAGCTAGCCCAAAACAAGTGATAATTTCACTTGAATAAAGGTGGACATTGTCAATAATTAAATTGATTATACCACGGTCATTTTTAACAAAGAAATGCTTTTAGAACAAAATTATATGTTTGCATAATGACCATCAGGAACAGTTCTGTCATTTTACAAACATGAGGTAAAGCATGAGATAGTTGCTGTTTCTATATAAACTATTTAAAAGTAAAATTTGTTTTATTTAATGATGCCTCAAGAACACATTGATTTTTATCTTATCATCGGCTCTTGGATGTCAACCATATGGTCATTCTGACATATTTATTTAGAGGAAACCTGCTGCCGCCACTTAGGCTACTCTTTCCAATAAGCAGCAAGGGGTCTTTTATAAGCATGATCCCACAGATAGGAGAGCACACACCTTTTTATTTTCCAACTGCTTGAACTCTCCCAGTGAATTCATGTCTGCTGCAGATATTATTTGTTTTTATTTAGGTGAAACATTTTTATATTTCATAAGAACAATTTATAGGGATGGCAAGCAGGTGCATATGCAGGATTTCTGAAAGGGGGGTCCAAATTGGATTTCTGAAAAGGGGAGGTCAAAAAGTGATGAGTGTACAGAAATGGGGAAGAAATGGTTAATTTTCATGTCCTTCCACTCGGTAAAAGAAAAAAAAAATATTTAATTCAAGAAAAGTGGGTGATCCTGACCCCTTGCACTCCGCTACTGACAAGTATTTAGGATCTAATGCAAAAAAACAAACAAAAAAAACACAATCCCTTACCTTCTACATAAAGCCAGGCAGCTGTTTTGCAGTCATTACAAAGACAGGAATATTTTCCACCATCCTCAGGCTTGATGTTCATGATTTCAAGTGTATAGTAGGTATCATTATTTTCAAAGTGGTACTTGTGACTGTGGAAAATCTCCATTTTGTTCTTAAGCCAGCTAAGCTTGGCATTAGGCTTGCAGAATTGACACGTCATTTTTACTGATGGCACTCCTTCCATCGTCTTGACATCTTCGAGATCTGTCAAAAATTTGTCCGGATCCTATTTTCCAGTAAAAATATTAATCATTATAACAAGCATAATCACTAAAAAGATATATAAGTAAAGTCTGTTTAAGATCATTTCTAAAAATATCGTTTTAAATTGTTTAAAAACAAAAGATTTATTATTTAAAACAATTTTCTTGAATATTATATTACTATTGTTTAAATTCTTAAAACAATATTATAATATTATGTGTTTCAAAATGATATAATTATATTAAACAGTTTACTTATCCAAATGTTATTATAAATTTAAATATAAACTTAGAAATTATATACAAAAGAAATGAGAAGAAAATAAAAGTATGAAAGTTTATTAGAAACAAAAAATGCACACACAAAACAAAAAGACAACAAACAATTCGCTTGAGAACTGAAGGAAATCTTCATACCAGATTTGACCATATTAATGCATTCAATGTTATTTAATAAATTGTTAATACTATTTCTTACCAAATATAAACAAATCTCTTGGGTAGAAAGGAAAGGATTTTGAATTACACCCTAGCACATTGTTTATTTAGCAACTATTAGGTGTCAAACATATGATGTTGTATGACTTGTGGTGCTAAAAAGAAATCCACTGCTGTGCTTTTTGATTAGCAGCAAGGGATCTTTTATGAGTGCTTTCTCAAAGAGAGGACAATACATAAACCATTTGTGGACTACTGGTTAGTGGAAGTGGCGTACACCTACCCACTGAGCCTTGCAGAACACTCACTCTGGGATGGAGCCAGTATCGATATTAAAACCCGAATGCTTCAAAGTAAAGTAAAGTTTGTTTTATTTAACGACGCCTCTAGAGCACATTGATTTTTATCTTATCATCGGCTATTGGACATCATACATATGGTCATTCTGACATGTGTTTTAGAGGAAACCCGGTGCCGCCACATAGGCTACTCCTTCCGATAAGCAGCAAGGGTTAGATATTTTATATGCACCGTCCCATAGACATGACAGCACATACCACGGCCTTTTAGTAACCAGTTGTGGACCACTGGTTGGAACGGAAAATAGCCCAAACGGCAAATGGGTCTACTGAGAAGGATCGATCCGACGACCGACCGGTTCACAGGCAGATACGCTACCATTTGAGCTATATCACGCTCCAAACAAAGAGGGTGGTTATGACCTTTCCCACATACATGACAGCACATACCACGGTGTTCGGTATAACAGTTGTGGACCTCTGGTCGGTCCATGTGGTGTACACCTACCCAATGCTAACAGCTAAAATATTGTATGACGCACATCAATGGTGGACAAACAGTAGATCAAAACTATATCACAGATAAATTCAACAGTAAAATGAAAAGAAAAAAAACCTCAGTAAACAGTACACCCCTCCAAACCAACTTTTAACTGGTTTCGATGGTGTTCGGTTTAGAGAGGTTTCACTGTATATATTATCAACAATATAGCACAGATCACACTGAGTCATTTATCTTTTTCCAAAATACTGCCTCAGGCCAGCTCATGTTATGCTTATAGTCAAGAGGTTTGTAGTAGTCATAAATATCAAAAGGTTCCATGTGATGTCTTCTCATAAACTGCAGAAGAAGCTGTCCATCAAGAATTCTTTTCACATGGGCCCACTCTAGCAAAACAAAAGGTATATCTACTTCCTGAAATATTCGTTCTGCTCCAGCTAACACTCGTGCTTCATGCGACTCCACATCAATTTTGAGGACTGCCTTCTTTATAGGAAACACGTCCAGCAAATCGTCTAGAGTGATTGTGTATCCCATGGACATCTCTTGTTGGGTTTGTGAGAGGTCAATTTTTGTCAAGGAGTGATCTTCGTTGTCGTGTGTGAAGGAAACGCGTCTTCTGGAATCGGATACCGCATTGTGGATCACGTAGACATTGTTTTCGAAATTACCTGCAATAAGATAAGTGTTCAGTGACACCTCAGTAAAAAACACACATACACAAACACATCCGGAAACAAATTGTTACTGTTACTATTAGACACACACACACTCACAATACACACACACACGCGCATGTATAGATAGATAGTACATCTAAATAAAGTAAATATTTGCTGATCGACTCCCATTTCATGTAGAATACCGGTATATGGGAAAGCTGCAAGTTTTTCAAATCTGTCTCACACATATCATAAACACGCACGCATACTAACAAACACACTCACGCACACGGACGTACATACATACATACATATATACATACATA
>JAULBS010081488.1:0-19063 GCA_032355785.1 Symmetromphalus regularis | reverse complement strand
AT
Source organism: Symmetromphalus regularis (assembly GCA_032355785.1). Taxonomy (NCBI): domain Eukaryota; kingdom Metazoa; phylum Mollusca; class Gastropoda; order Neomphalida; family Neomphalidae; genus Symmetromphalus; species Symmetromphalus regularis. The sequence continues at coordinate 19,061 of JAULBS010081488.1, read as the reverse complement.
CACAATAAATAAATATATATAACATCTCCACAATAAACAAATATATATTTAATATCTCCACAATAAACAAATATATATAACATCTCCACAATAAACAAATATATATATAACATCTCCACAATAAACAAATATATATAACATCACAATAAATAAATATATATAACATCTCCACAATAAACAAATATATATTTAATATCTCCACAATAAACAAATATACATAACATCTCCACAATAAATAAATATATATTTAATATCTCCACAATAAACAAATATATATATAACATCTCCACAATAAACAAATATATATAACATCTTCATAATAAAAAAAATCCATAGTAATGAGGGTCAGACTATGGCTAAATTATTTTTTAATTTTAAAACAAATCACTCATTAACTGTATTTAATTCAATGATGAATACACATGCAAAACAAAATAATAATAAATGCTATATTAAACAAAACTCAAACATTCATTATGCTACCAATAAGAGATTTTTTTGTCAGGGAATGTCTAGTGTAACTCATTTAACATGGAGTGAACCATTAATATAAACATGTACACTCAAAATTTTATATCATATTTCTTCATGTGTTCTAGGTCTTAAAGTAGGAAATCTTACAAGAGCCAGGTAGTGTTTCGTAGCTTCTCCTTTAGAGAATACTTTATGTAGTGCAGCACCAGCAGGGCGTGACAGCGATACACAAAGCACTCCACTTGTAGCATAGTCTAACCGATGTGAAAATCTGAAGAAAACAATATTTTTACCATTATTTTTTACAAACGTGGTAAAAACACCAAAATTAAAATTGGGAAAAAAATAATTTGACTACACATGCACGGCAGAAGCAAGAGAACACTGGAGGGGGAGGTGGGGGGCAAACAAAGACATTTGGGGGGGCTAACATATAGAGGCATGAAGTGCTGAGTTTCAAGTGGACACGAGGTTATGTTTTGATTCATAATTATTGGGGGTGGTCGTAGAGCCCCCATAGCCCTGTGTTCTGCTGTGCATCCTACAAAGTGCTCTGAAATACAATGGAAATTGTCTCTTGCAACAATTTTTAAAATATGAAATTTATATCTTTAACATTGACCCCCACCTCATAAGTGTACAGACGGTACAAAGTGGAAAATATTTTGTACAACCACACCACAGGATGCATAACTTCAGTAATTAAAATTAAATGATTGTCACAGTATTACTTTCTTGACAAATTTTGGCCATGGTATATTTGTTCCATCGATGATTTGTGTATAAAATATTTTTCCATTGATGATTCAACTACAGCCCAAAACCTTCAATACAAGTCATCCACCTATCAGATATTTTTTGAGGGGCCCAATATAAAAGGAAATGATGCAAAAATTATCATCTATGTCGCAATACATGTTATTTTAACTGTTATGACAAATGTCCCAATCATCCAGAGTCAAAAATAGTCTAGGAACAAAAGGTAAAGAATTTTTTCATTTGCCCAGTACAAGAAATCAATGCTATTTTTCACTTGGAACAAATCTTGAATTTTAAACCATTTCAATATAGTGGTTGTGTTGTCAAACAACAACATTAAGAATCATCTACTTTAAACTCCACTATGTGTCTATACTTAGCCTGTGATAATGTGAAAGTATGTGTCTATACTTAGCCTATGATAATGTGATAGTATGTGTGTGTACTTAGCCTATGATAATGTGATAGTATGTGTCTATACTGAGCCTGTGATGATGTGATAGTATGTGTCTATACTGAGCCTGTGATGATGTGATAGTGTCTATATTTAGCCTGTGATAATGTGATAGTATGTGTCTACACTTAGCCTGTGATAATGTGATAGTATGTATCTATACTGAGCCTGTGATGATGTGATAGTATGTGTCTATACTGAGCCTGTGATGATGTGATAGTATGTGTCTACACTGAGCCTGTGATGATGTGATAGTGTCTATACTTAGCCTGTGATGATGTGACAGTATATGTTTACTTAGCCTGTGATGATGTGATAGTATATGTACACTTAGCCTGTGATGATGTGATAGTATGTGTCTATACTTAGCCTGTGATGTGATAGTATGTATCCATACAGAGCCTGTGATGATGTGATAGTATGTGTCCATACTGATCCTGTAATGATGTGATAGTAAGTGTCTATACTTAGCCTGTGATGATGTGATAGTATGGGTCTATACTTAGCCTGTGATGATGTGATAGTATGTGTCCATACAGAGCCTGTGATGATGTGATAGTATGTGTCCATACAGAGCCTGTGATGATGTGATAGTATGGGTCTATACTTAGCCTGTGATGATGTGATAGTATGTGTCTATACTGATCCTGTGATGATGTGATAGTATGTGTCTATACTGAACCTGTGATGATGTGACAGCATGTCTATATAGAGCCGGTGATGATGTGATACTATGTGTATACTTAGCCTGTGATGATGTGATAGTATGTGTCTATACTGACCCTGTGACGTGATAGTATATGTATATACTTAGCCTGTGATGTGATAGTATGTGTCTATACTTAGCCTGTGATGTGATAGTATGTGTCTATACTTAACCTGTGATGATGTGATAGTATGTGTCTATACTTAGCCTGCGATAATGTGATAGTATGTGTCTGTACTTAGCCTGTGAGGATGTGATAGTATATGTCTAATCTGAGCCTGTGATGATGTGATAGTATGTGTATATACTGAGCTTGTGATGATGTGATAGTATGTGTCTAAACTGAACCTGTGATAGTACGTGTCTATACTGAGCCTGTGATGAAGTTACATGTCAATTATTCAATCCCTGCAATTAAGAAAATGTCTACAGCAAAATAAATGGTGTAGAGAAATATCATCCACAGCATTTTACACAGCAATTTTAGCATAATTTATACTTTATTTTTAATGATAATAAAAAAAATAGACCTTGAAAAATAATAATAATCCGCAGCAAAATAAATGCCATAGAGAATGAAAAACTCTACAGCAATCACTAAGGCACTGCCATTTGCCACAGGCTGAATTATTTATACTGAATTTCATTATGTAAGCATCTGTGTGGGTTTATATTTTGCATTTCAAGGTTTTCTTTGGAGGGTAAAAAGATATTCTGTTTTAATGACCATGAGGTTTTTTACTGTCACTAAAAACAAAGGTAGGTATTTCATAAAGCACTGGACAAGGTACAAATTAATATTGTTAAATATATTTATAACATTAATACACATGCACAGTAGCCATTTCCCTTTGATTTTTCAGTTTTACTTAGGAAACTAAACATGGACAAATCGTGTGTTCATACTTAGTTTACGAAAAGGATGTATTTGGATGGTGAAATGTACTTTAATGAAAAATGTATGGTGGACAAAATATACCATGCCTCAGTGGCAGTGCAGCCATTTAAATATTGAGGGTGCAAGACAAATTATGGGGGGGCAAATACCCCCCTTTCCCCCTACGGCTTCGCCGGCACTGTGCCCTTCTAGTCCAAAATGGACGGGCTTCTTATTGATTATCGATTATTGGTTAGCATCCCATCCAATGTGGACCATATACCCGCTAAAGTGCAAAGCCCTGCAATTTACTGGCTACAGACGCTTCAGTTTCCGACCAAAACATTACAAGAAATATGTAGATACATGTATACAATAAAATTGCCAACTTAGTCTTAGGCGCTTTTTAGTATTACATCCCTTTTCACAGTAAATCTCACAGTATCGTCGATCGATTTAAAAACAACATGGCTGTTGAACAACTGTTTTACAGATACGGAACTTTCTGGAAATGGGAGGAATGGGAAATGAACAGAGGGATTGTTGGTGGGTTGGAGGAGTGTTAGTGCGTGTTGTAAATATAAATAGTAATATATTACATTGTGACTTGTTTATTTTTTAATCATTCCACACAAATAGCAGATGAAATGAGTTTCGTATTTGTGACTTATTCGGAAACAGAAGCGTTTGTTGCGGGAAATTTCCAGAAATGTGCACCAATACATAATATGGGTCGGGAGCTGAACTTAATACAATAACCAATAATCAAAGCATTAAATTCCTGAACAATATGCCCTTCATGAACGATTAGTCCATTAATCACCATTTCTAACCTAAAACCAAACACCATTTTCGGATCGACCAATTCTGGAAATGCATGGCACAATTGTTTGGCAACGGTCACTTCCTCTGACTTGTCATTTGAGTTTATTTTTACGTCATATCTTTTGTTGATGGCAATGTAATCGACGCATTTGTGAAGGACTTCCAAGTCACCAAGGGACGTCGACATCGTAACGGTCGTTCGGTAACACCAACTGCAGCGCCGAAGAATCAGAACATGTCTTGGTGCACCGGTAAATACAAATAATCTACCTTTAAGTGAGGCTAATTTACACATTTCAACATGAACGAGATATGCTCAAAACAATCCATCGCCATGTTTCAAAACACGATGTTTAGAGTTATCTCCGCTTTCTTCCAATAAGGTTAATAACCGAAAAGAGCTAGAAGATAACCGAAAACAATAAGGAAACAACAGAAAAGAAACACGTACACACAAAAGAACACCAATTAGACATAAAACAGCAGAAAAGAGTCAACAAATAAACGAAAAGAAACAGAAAAGCATAGGAGAACACCAATGACATGACCGTGATTCGAATATTCACAGAATACTCTAATGGCAAATTGGGTACTTTGTATTATTGTAATCAATCTGTAGTCTGTTTACGCTTAGGTTCATATGGGGTGCCAAGTGTAACAAAATTATTAAAGCTATTTTAACCCTTTTTCTGCATATTTAATTTATACATGTGTTTATATAATAAATAAAAAAATATTTATTAAATAAATTATTTATTAAATCTCTGTAATTAATATATATTAAATATTTCCAACATATATTAAATATTTTCAACATATATAATAAATGTCATTTAGGTAAATCGTATATATTATATCGTATTTAACTAAATCATATATATTATATATTATTTAGCTAAATGGTATTTATTAAATATCTACAATATTTATTTAAAAAAAAAAAAAATTATGAAATCTCTGCAATATTTATTAAATATTTGTAAAATATATTAAATATCTTCCACATATATTAAACGGCATTTAGCTAAATCATATATATTATATAGCATTTAGCTAAATGGTATTTAGCCCCTCTCATGTATAATCATTTTATATGATCTTTAGCCCCGCTCGTGTATAGATAAGCCCCGCCCAGTCCAGTCCCGCAGTACATGCATATGGTGTGCGTAGACCGTGACGGCTCTACACAGATAATATGATATACAATACGATTTAGCTAAATGGGATATAATATATATAATTTAGTTAAAGACGATATAATATATATAATTTAGCTAAATGTCATTTAATATACATTGAAGATATTTAATATATGTTACAAATATTTAATAAATATTGGAAAGATTTAATAAATAACTTACTTAATTAATATTGTAGATATTTAATAAAAACCATTTAGCTAAATGCTATGTAATATATATGATTTAGTTAAATACGACATGATATATATGATTTACCTAAATGACATTTATTATATGTTGAAAATACTTAATATATGTTGGAAATATTTAATATATATTGCAGAGATTTAATAAATAATTTATTTAATAAATATTTGGTACATATTTTTTTAATTTATTATATAAACACATATATAAATTAAATGTGCAGAAAAAGGGGTTAAAATAATTTAAATATTTTTTGTACACTTGGCACACCTTACACAGTCAATGTTAATAAACTGTTCTGTCTTTTGCTGGGTAATCTTTAATGGTAGTTACATGGCAATTCCATTGTGAAGGACGTATTCTTCTGAGAAATAAATATCAAACATTTGAAAAACAAAACAATGTTGGGTAAAATTAACGTCGGATTGTTTAACCGTCATTACATGTTATACACTAATACCCTTCAATATAGATATGTTGCATGTAATTTTGGAATGGTCGTTCAGGGGGGTATGACGGATGTACCCGCAAAAAAAACAATCTTCCCAACTAATTCCTCTTTACAAATATGATCTAAACATCATTGAAAATTACCACTGTATTTTCGACATTTTAATTTTAACTAATTAATTGTACTTTGTGATAACAATTAAACAGTGTGACAGACATACATGTTGGATTTCATTTGATATTTTTGGCTTTAAAATGTATACCATTCTACCACTGATGCTGATTAATGACAAAAATATCTCAAAATAATAATATCTATTACCTATTTTCTGTATGAACAGCAGTTAAAGAAATGTGCTGTTATCGTCTTCCAGATTGATTCAACGACGCACGTTTGTGTTGACTGCTAGTCTGTTAAGTTTTTAAATATTTATAAACAATAGCTCACTAGGTTCATTTATAAATAATTTGTGCGACCAATGACCACAACTGGCTTATCAAAGGCCATTATTTTTGCTATTCTGTCTGTGAAATAGTACATAAAAAGATTCTTTGCTACTTATCGATAAAAGAAGCCATACTAGTGTCTCATACTAACACTAACCTCAATCAGTGACAGATAGCACAGAAAGCTGAGTTTTGTGCACAGGACAGCGTGCTTGAACCTTAAATGATTATAAGGTCGAAAATAAGTGCAACAAACCAGCCAATAACGTGTTATGGAGCAGACTATTAATTTTATATTAAAACCACATGCCAGCATAATAATACACGAATCACACGATTGTTTAATAACACGAAGCTACAAAATACCAAATTACTCGTATAATCACAGCACCGGGCTCCATCAATAACCATGAAGCTCGTCACAGCACCAGTATTCTTTGAAAAGCGTTAAATTGATGAAGTTTTTGACAAATGCCACTAGCTATTATTTCGAGTTGTTACAAACGCATGTCATGTTGCGTGATGCCCTTCATCTGAGCGGCTTTCTTTATCCAGCACACAGTGCACACATTAATAGTCTATTATTTATAAAGTGATTAAAACAAGAAATTGTGTGCTGGTCGAACGTACAACTAGATTCCCGCTGACAAAGACCACATCATTACTTAGAATTATAATAATTATAATAATATACACCAGGGAATTGCAGCAGCCCACTGTAGTGCCATTGAATTACTAATTCATATTTTTATATTACTGTGTGAGGTTCTTTGACGCCCACTCATATTACTTCAAACAAAGGTTCAAATTACATTATGCTATGCCAATATAGTACTATGGGCGTTGAAAAGAAATTTATATTTGGGGGTGAGGCTGCTCCCATTTCTGAACATCAGAATTTGCCGGTGAATAATTCAACGATGAATAAGGAACATATTTATGGGAATTTTTGGTGGGACTCTAGCCCCCTCCCCCACCCCTTCTCCCCTCTACTGAGAGTCTGACACCTAATAGCTACTGTTTAACAATAATTTCTCTAATCATGTTAACACCCACATAATCGGCGAGCCACTTGATGCCATGCGGGAATCTCTTGGGATCTGCTTTCAGACGCATCTGAGAATCACGTTCTTTTGACATCCAGCAGTCATCAATAGACACATATACATAACCAGCATCACGGTAGCCATCGGATACCATGCGGTCTGCTGTCCTTGTAAACAGACGCTCTCTGAAATAAGATATTTATTTTAAAGTTTGAAAAACAAAAGAATAAAACATCAAATTTAAAAGCTATAGTAAATATATTCAAATCTACTTAATTGTATTCCAGATAATAGCATATTCCTATTATATGCATAATATTCTGCTACACAAAATCTTTTCTGTGAAAATGTATACAAAAAATTTCCAGATTCTGGGCAACAAAAAGAAGGCAGTATATTTTATTTTAATAACATTTTTAAAACAATTTTTATGTTACATAAGTGTGCATTAAGTACCAACCCACTTGCTTTAGGTAAGTGTGTGGGTCATAATGGATGATAATTTGAAGTTGTATTATAATAATACCAAAATGATTATAATTGATTAATAATCAGTTAGTGATGACTAACTATCAGTAGTAAGAACTATCACTAATCACAGGTGTGTATTATTCTTGACTATGATAGGAGTTATTAAATTGAAGGTATACCCAAATTACAGTAACCTAAACTCTTGGTCATAGATGCCAAGTCATTGTCAGCTAGATATTCTTGATATTTTAATTATTATGATGTATTTTTCATTTATTATGAATGAACAAATTGTCACACCAGACTGTGTTGCTACCACAACCCTTTTGTTTTAATACCTTACCCAATACAATTGTCTGGATCTGTATCACAGTCGATGTTACATCGGAAACGTTCCCAGTCCATCCAGCCCATTGGTGGTGTTCGGGCAAGGCCATTATCTAGGCAACTTACTAGTGATACAAAAACTGCTGTCAGAAAAACAACTTTCACAAATTTGCAAGATGTCGCCATTATCATGACAATAACAGAGATGACACTAAAAATAAATAAAACATTGTGGTATTATTAAAAGCAATTTATGAAACAGCAAATTAAGGCACAAATTAAGAGCAAAAAATACAATGAAAGAGATGCTGTAATTGTTACTGATGAATAGTTTTAAAAAAGTTTTATTAAAATGACACCATAATTATAATTTATAAATAAAATAGAAAGTTCTTAAACATTACTAAAATATAATGCCTAATTATTGTCTTCATTGCTTTTTAGATTCTACAACCTAATAACAGACAACAACAACACACTAAAATGTATGATCTCTATTAAGACTATTTTGAGAACAAATAATATTCTCCAAAAATTAATGTTTAATAGATAAGCATCCCCAGAATATTAACTCAAAGTGAAAGTAAGAGAGGGGTGTGCCCGCTGAGGAATCAAGGGAGACTACTCTAAACCCAACATTGACACGATATTTATTTATTTATTAATTTCAGTCTTTAATATATACTTATTTAAAATGATAAATTTGATTTTTATTGCGATTGATGTAGTTTACATATCTGAAATAATATTTTAATAAAAATTTATCTGCAGATCTATATTATTAACTGCAAGACAATAACATGGCGGACTAAACAATTTTTTGAAATGCTTTTAATATTTTTTTTCAATAAACGTTGACATTTCTTACCGTATTTCGATGTATTGATAATTTGCGTGACAGCCCCTATTGAGGATAAAGTTACTAGGCTTACGCAAAGTATATTTTGGCAGAAAGCTTCAATGGAGGAATCCGCTCCTGAATTTTTGTCTGCAGAAGAACTTCGAAGTCGTTTGTATCGAAGTTTGAGACATCGCGGTTTAATAGACACTGTTAAGGTACAGTTGTAACTCTATTTAAAATGCATATAATATATGATATGTACTTACGTTTTTATACTGTGATTAGTGTGCTTTCTGTGCAAAATATATTATTTAACCGCCATATAAAAACGTGTTGAATCCTGTATTTTAGCTAGCTTTGATATATTTCCGTAGTCTTCCTAATTTCGTTTTGTAAACATTGATTTTTGTTTTGTTTATGTAATAGCTTTAACAATATTTATTTATAAGATATTTGGAGAGTTGCCATTTACATGGACTGTTAAGTTATATATAAATAAGTTTTTTAATATAATATAATATATATATATATATATATATCCAAAAGTGCCAAAATGCATCCACTGTCCAAAATGCATTGTATGTTACTTCCGAATAAACAGTGCTTGTGAATTTTAAAATATCATTGCCAATACAATTACAAGTCTTGATCACATAGAATCGATAGATGTAAGAAATATGCAGAAATGATTTTTGTTATTGATTGCATTACTAAATTACAGTCGTTAAGTATGCTATGTGACTCAAATGTGCATATCAGTAGCCAGTTCCTGTTAATGGGACACGATTTGGCATGATGAGGATATATATTTAATATAAAATGTATAAACATTGTGTAAATTTGCATGATATATAGATAAAATATGCATTTGAGAGACCAGACGATAAAATGTTTGGTAAACCAGCTTAAGTCACACTTTAAATATTACTTTCTTTTCTAGTCTCAACTGCGGAATAGCATTGTAACTGAACTACAGACATCATTTCGAGGTCATCTCTCACTGCATGATCTGAAGGACCCAGAAGATGGTTCACTGCTCCATCGTGCTGCCAACAGTCTGATTGCATCACACCTACGACACTGTCAATATGACTATTCACTCAGTGTATTTCTCCCTGAAAGTGGCTTGGCTCAAGATAAGGTAACTTTGTCATTGTTAATTATGTTACTTAACTGGAAGTAGGGACCTAAATTATTTATAACGTAACATACATGTAATGTATGATTTGCAACTAACGTATATGTTGTAGACTTAATTATTTTTTATTCTATTTAATACTGATTTTTATAAATAAGAGAAACTAGTGTGTCATTCATAAAGTAATGTTTGCTTTTAACAAAATTTAGAAACTTCAGTTCTTTTGATTGTCTGATCAGATTATTGTGGCTTGTCTAATATTATGTGTTTACATATTGATTCACCCAAGAGTAAAACCATCATAAATCCTGCTCGGAAGTTACATGTTAAAGTCATGAATAAACAGTATTGTCATATTATACATGTATTAATAACTTTATTTTATTAACTTTTGTATGTGTTTCACTTTCAAATTATTTGTTTTCAGATATTCAGCACAGAAGACTTGCTTCAACTTCTATCCATCAGTTCACATTCAAAACTGCACCAGAAATTAGTAAGTTTGTGACTTGTTTCTTGTTTTTATTTATATCTTTTCAATATCAGGGACAAACAAGGATTTCAGAGAATATGCATTTATGGAGATAAATGTACCTGCAAAGACTGAAATGTCTATTTTATTCTTTTTAGGAAGTGCTTTGTTACCTTTTTAAATAGAAGTTTCTAAGGTTTTGTTTTCATAATCCTATCAGGAATGGGCATGAATCATTGTTATACATGATTATTATTATTAACTGTTACATCATTTAGTATTTTTTTTATTTGTTATATTTTTTTTCAATTTTTTAAATGTCTGTCTTGCACCAGCTCTGGTTTTACATGACAATTTGTTTGATACTCAAAAATAAGAAAAAGCAAGTAAAAATTGAAAATGTTTGATTAATGTTTATATGATAAAAATTATTAACTTATCAATTTATGTGCATGTTAATTGTTTTTGTTTTTCAGTTGCATGCAGAAAGAAATGGATCTTGCAAAGGTAAATATGCAGTATTTTTAAATTGAGCATGTACTACATATAAATTATTATTATTTATTTATCCAACTTATTTAAAATAATTATAATATTTAGAATTAATTTTCAAAGCACTTACTAAATCATGTTATATCACTAAAATTCAGTTTTGGTATATTTAACTATTTTTCTAATAAAATCTCATATCATTATGTATATGTAATATATTTATGTATAATTATTTTATCTTGCAGGTTTTTTGTGGACATTACTTCATGACATCTCTAGTCTCCATTCAAGGTCAACACTGGAAATGGGTGTACAAACAGATCTAATTCGAATGGGACCTATTAATACTTTAGGTAGGAAATTTAAGAAATATTAATTTATGGCTGGAGCAGTTAATCATATGAATGGTTAATTTATGAGTCAGGGTGAAAAAAACTTACTATTAGTCTGCTAACCTTACAGTAACTACTGATTAATAAAATGTGCATGCTAACAGTGTGATTTCTAGTAAGATGATTATCAAAATGTGCATGCTAACAGTGTTATTTGTAGTAAGATGATTATCAAAATGTGCATGCTCACAGTGTGATTTCTAGTAAGATGATTATCAAAATGTGCATTCTAACAGTGAGATTTCTAGTAAGATGATTATCAAAATGAGCATTCTTGCAGTGTGATTTCTTGTAAGATGATTATCAAAATGTGCATGCTCACAGTGTGATTCCTAGTAAGATGATTATCAAAATGTGCATGCTAACAGTGTGATTCCTAGTAAGATGATTATTAAAATGTGCATGCTGACAGTTTGATTTCTAGTAAGATGATTATCAAAATGTGCATGCTCACAGTGTGATTTCTTGTAAGATGATTATCAAAATGCTGACAGTGTGATTCCTAGTAAGATGATTATCAAAATGTGCATGCTAACAGTGTGATTACTAGTAAGATGATTATCAAAATGTGCCTGCTAATAGTGTGATTCCTAGTAAGATGATTATCAAAATGTGCATGCTAACAGTGTGAATCCTAGTAAGATGATTATTAAAATGTGCATGCTAACAGTGTGATTCCTAGTAAGATGATTATCAAAATGTGCATGCTTACAGTGTGATTCCTAGTAAGATGATTATCAAAATGTGCATGCTGACAGTTTGATTCCTAGAAAGATGATTATCAAAATGGGCATGCTTACAGTGTGATTCCTAGTAAGATGATTATCAAAATGTGCATACTAACAGTGTGATTCCTAGTAAGATTAATATTGTGGTATACGTAACATTGGATTATCCTAACAATAGGTTTGTTCTCAAGCTGTTGGTGATTTAAATGTATACCATGTTGCTGATGGTTTGTCTTTGTGTTTCAGATGAAAAGTTGAACAGTTTGGAGGAATTCTATTCATCAAAACGCAATGATCATGTAAGAACTGGTTCAGTGGCTGTGGAAGACCGACTTCTTTTGTATCAAAGACAGCTTGAAGACCGATACAATTCTCAGCTCAAGAGAGAAGTAGGCTTTCCATCTGTTCATTTTAATCTTTACTTTGTCTAAATGGTTAGTAGATTAAGAATGAAAGCTGCCATTTCTGATCATAATAAATCCATTGGTAAACTAAAACATCACAAATTATGGTTAAAAGAAAATAATTTAATACATTTACAGTCACACTCTTTAATGATGTTTCGACACTATAGATGTTTATCAGCTTTGACAATTATTTTTTTCAAAAATATTATAATAGAATTAATATGCGTTATCTAATTTCTAATCTGTTTTGTTTTTTGGATATAATATAGAATAAGTTATGAAAACACCTTTTTATGCCAGATTGTATTATATTATTTTCTTTCAATTTTAGTTGGCACGCATGAAAGACAATGAAATTGCAAAAATAAAGTTAGAAGAGCGAGATCTCTGCCAAAGAGAATTAAATCAAGCCAGAAAGGAAGTAAGTGTTGAAATTTACTCATTTCAATTCATTTACAAATGGCTGTGCCCAACAGTTTGCATTTCTCAGGGGTGAGAATTCTCAGTAGATTTTATCTTGCCAGGGTCGATCTTGTGAATCGCCTAAATCCAATGAGATAATTTTGAGGGGGGGATGAGGTCCATTTTTTTGCCGTTTCTCTTCTAAGCAATGAAAAAAGCCCAGTCTCAGGCAGAAATGTTTCCCAGAAAATAAAAAATAGTTTTAAAACAACTCCCATGAAAAACAAGTTAGTGGTCGGCATTAGGTATTCTGTGAACAATCATGCTTTACTTCAGTTTCCCGCATATCAGTTTTCGGTCATATCCGAAGTTCTACAGAAAACTGCGAAGCACAGAGGATCTATGGGTTCTTATTGGTCAAAAGCAGTCACACGAAAATCCAACATGGCTGTGCCCATAAACTTGTCTCTGCCACGTGTAAAATTTGCGTTTGAGACAATTTGTTTCAATGGATATGGATGATATAAAATAAATTGATAAGACAGGCAAAAACAAATTTAAGTAGAATTTGTTGGAGGAAAAGGACCCTCAAAGTTGACCAGAATCCACCATTTCCCTCTGTATTTCAGAAAAAGCTCCTACCTTAGTAGGGGGCAGTCACCTCCCAAACCCTCCCCCAGATTGGTCGCTTCATTCCCTTGCAAAATCTTCCCATTTTTTGCTTGTGATCCTGAAAACCTCACAATGAAAGGAAATGTGTATTCTTGTTGGTTTCCTCTGTTTTCATTAAAAAAAATCATCTGTTTTTCTCATTTGCCATTCTCAGCCCAGATTATACACATTGATTATATTTTCCTATCTTACCTTCATTTTATTTTACTTTTCAAGGTATTGGCGTGACGACTTATGCTTTAGTTTTGGGGATTTATCAGCTGAAGACAGGCAACAGGAAGCTGTCACAAAGCATGATGAGGTTGCGGATAGTAGCTCAAGGAGCGACAGTTGCTGCAGTGTTAGGAGGCGTGTTCTATACAGCTAGAAAGGCGAAGATGTCGGGAGAGAACTGATTAAAATGTTCTGCATTGATGTGGACATACCAAGTGCTATATATCTATGTACATACCACTGTGTTTGTGTACATAGATAGGTTTTTTGTGTTTGTGCTAAAATGTAACTGTACATCAAGTGGTGTGCTCCATCATTACTTTTTAAAGTGTACACGTATGTAATCGAGACCAGACTATGAATTCTGCCATCTGGTATGGTGAATCATGTATATATATATCCATTGCAGTTACAATACAAGTGAAAGTTTTGATAATCAAGATCAGTTTGATTAAGAGTGTTTCGTGGATATTTTTAATAAAAAAGAAAAGTAAAGCACACTTATTGTACAGTAAGATGTGTGTTTGGAAGGTAATTGGTATCATTGGTGTTTTCGAATTGGCAGTGTTGGTTATATATATGTAAGTTAATCTGAATGAGTCATTTGATGTTACTCTCTGGTAGCCAATGTGATTTGCAATTTTTGTGATGCTGGGCTATTAAGGCAGCTCATAATTACAAATGTTTCTGAACACATCCAAGATTACAGAGATGTTTGCCATTGGACAATCATGATGTGATTCATGTGGACTTGCAAATGTATGTGTACTCTTATATTCAGTATTGAACATGAATTATTAAAAAAAAATAATAATAATTTGTCTGTATAGTCTAAGTAAATAATAATCCTAAAATAGTTAAACTTGTCATTAAGTTGAGAAAATGGACACTAATTGTGTGCATAATGTTTACATTTTAGTATCTTCCTTATTCAACCTTAATACATCAAATGGTACAATACCACTTTTTTGTTCTTTATTCTACATCAGGTATAGTTGACTGCTCTTTGTTTTAGTAAGTAGCAATGGCTCTTATATATATGTGGGACAATGTTAAAAATTGTAGGTACATGTAACTGAAAGTCTATTTACCTGATTTATGTTTGGTTACATTAACTATGCAGGGTAATGAGTGAGATGACATTTTATTCTTATTTTGCAACGTAACCAGTTTGTGGTTCTCATGAAAGAAAGTTGCATAACGAACTAGATGATGCTGCATGTGAAATATTGTACCAGCTCTCGAAATTAAGGTCATCTTGCAGTGGCAATTTAGATTAAATAATAACAACAATACCCGATAATGATAAAAATGCTGTCACAGATTAATCTTGCAACAGCTTTGTGTGATGGCACTGCTGATTGACATTGAGAATGTTGAGGGCTGTTGTACCCTGTTTATATAACATTCCAACAGACAGGACAAAGACTGTATGTGCTTGTAATGTTAACATACATGTATACATGTATGAAAGAGAAAAACAATGAATTGAAAATACATGTAATGATGTATAGTTGTTCGCTTAACAATGCATGGATCAAGATACTACTATGGTACACATAGCCTCCATGTACTAGTATTTGTTTACCAGGACTAACTTACTATACTGAACAGCAAAAGAAATGATAATGTTTGTTCAGATGCAATTTAATCAAATAAGACAAAAGAGTCATATAACCATAAAACTCGTGATGTGCATGCTTTACACTTCTCTGCACATGCCTCCGGTAAGCAAAACTGCCAATGTCAAAATATGGTTAACTTTTATTCAATCAAATGTTGCAAATAAAATTTGCATTTCTTTTGCTGTTCAGTATATAATAAAAATTCCTGTTTTAAGTATTGTCATATAACAACCGTTCGTAGCAGTGGAAAGAGGAGGTCATGCATGTCCTATTTTCCTCATCATCATGAATGTCAATTTTGTGAAGTAAAGTCTGTTTTGTAAGATGTCTCACAAGTTGAGATTCTTGACTCACATAGCCTTGTAGGTGTTGTATTACCAGTAATTTACCACACAGTCAGTGAGTGCATAAGCACTGTAATTGTATAATAGTTTTGTACTTTATTTAAATGTTTATAATAAGATATAAAACTAGGCTTTTTCACCACATAAGATATCTATTTTAAATAAATGGTTATTTTTAAACTATAGTATATAAATTATGTATGTGTAAAAAGCTCATTGAAAAAAGTAATAATAAAATTTGAAGGTCAGGAATTTGGGTGGAGGTGAGGTTTATTTTTTATTTTTAATATAAATGAATGATTTTTAGCCATACTGCATCTATCCCAGGATAGTGTTGTGACTGCTTTTGAGAATTATGGAATTGGGTGGGGAATGAAAAATGCATTTTTTATGATTTGAATTTTGCATTTTTCTATATTGAATTTGAAATGTAGAATTTATTAACACATTTTCATTTTTTGTTAAAATTGATATTTATATTTGCAGTCGACTACAACATGTGTATACAGAGCAATTTTTGTGGGTGATCTGTATTAACTGCTTCATTATGGATATTTTATGGTTTTTTAAATTTGAAAATGTCACTGAATTTTGTAATAATTATCGTGGAAAATTTTGGGATTTGATGTCAGAAGCTTCCGGAACCCTGCAGGAAATAAACTGGTTTCGTCCCTGCTCCTACGGACACTTTTGAATTACCACTCTCTTCTATATGCAGGCACGTAGGAAATAATTTGGGAGGGGTGGGTGTGGGTGTTACTAACTGATCGGGTACAAACTACATCAGATTTTGGTTACAAAGGCAAACATTAATGTGTTAAAAAAGTGAAGGATTGGAGGAGGGGTATGCCTCAGGCCCACTCACGGGTTCCTACACAGGTGCAGTTGGTGGATTTCTGAAAGGGAGGTGTCCAAATATGATGAGTGAATAAGACATGGGGGGGGGGGATGGACACCTTTCCATGGTTTCGCTACTGCTACGGGCCTGTATATGCATTAATTACAGGGGTAGAAATTAAGAATTATTTTCACTCGCCTGGGGGCCTAGTAGCCTTAAAAAGTTACTCGTCCCCACCAAAAAATCACAAGTCTTCCCCAATTTAATTTCAAGAGTGGGTTGATCTATAACGCGAATTATACGATCGGCAAAGTATCAGTCTGACAGCTGCTATTTCAAAATAATACAAATTCGTAATATGAGATTGGAAAAAAAATTTATCTACTGGTCCGGAGACTAGCGTTAGTAAGGATTTACTCGGGCGAAGGGGCGAGCGTTAGTTTCTATCCCTGAATTACACTAAATTCTTTGGTGAATCTAAAGGTCACGTAATTATTAGCCGGCCCCTGTACGTAGTCAAGCATGCGCTAATAACATGAACACAGAGTGTGACCCGATTCCTCAAAATGAATCCTTGACATCTAGCTTACTTGTGATTGCATTCGTGCAGCGCTTCACGTATTATACAAACAGAAAAAGGAAAGGATTGTTTATTTTTATTTTACATATCAGCACGTTGTTTGTTAGGTACCAAACACTCAACGTGGTTCGTGGGACTCATGATCTTCAGAAGAAACCCACTACCAACACATGGGCTACACGCTTCTTTTTTTTAGAATTAGCAACAAATGATCTTTTATATGCGTTTTCCGAGATATCACAACACACGCCAATTATGGGACATAGCTGAAATGTGATACTTTGAGGGGTATCATAACACGCCAGTTATGGGACACTAGCTGAAATGTGATACTTTGAGGCAGGGTTTCACATGACGCAGGAATCTTGCGTATTTGACTCAATATTTCGCTAAAATATAACGCACAATATGTCAGTCGACTTTAATTTTTTTTATTTTTTTAATACCAAAAAACCCTTTCATTTATGAGAAGAAAAAGCAAAAAGGACATACATGTATATGTATTATAATGATAGAATAGTCGATAATGGATATAATATATGCATGTAATATAACAAGACAATTATTCAGTTAATTATGTGATTGAAATAATGTGCTTAACTCACATTTTTGAATGCTGGACTTCCAAAATAAAACCCGGTGAGTCATGATGACTTCGATTTTCCAGATGCTAGGTGGAATCCTGCTTTGAAGTTAAAGTTTGTTTTATTTAACGACTCCTCTAAAGCACATTGATTTTTATCTGATCATCGGCTATTGGACGTCATACATAATAATTATGGTCATTCTGAAGAAACCCACTGCCGCCACATAGGCTACTCCTTCCGATAAGCAGTGATGGATCTTTTATAAGCGCCGTCCCACAGGCAGGACAACACATACCACGGCCTTTGATAAACCAGTTGTGGACTACTGGCTGGAACGGAAAATAGCGGGTATTGATCGCACCTTAGGTGGAGGCTACACCTCTTAAGCGAAGTCCATCAAACGAGTATGTAATGCCAATAGTCTATGGGGCAAGCGGGAAATAATGGCATGGCAATTATAAATAGGTCCCAATTTAAAAAATAAAATGCTTAGAGATCGTTGTACGGGCATTTTTTTAGTATTTGGTCCAACATAGTTTTCTAACCTAATTTGAGGGTGCTGAATTCGAAAAAGTATGTTGGCAATTCGCGAAATTACGTTTAGGGGGTCAAAATGGCGAAAACAAAATGACTGCCTTATGTTTATAAACCAAGAATAAAATTAGCTTCACATCGTTTGTAATTTTGTGTTACACACATTAGAATCTGTTTAACATATGGAATAAATAACAGTAAAACATTTTTGGATGGATTGGCTAATGTAACGTTTCCATTAATTGAATCCACTGATTCAAGAGGGTGTCCTTGTAACTCAGTGTATGTCCAGCACTGTGAAACAGTTACCAAGTGTTTTGATCTGGTTACTCCCGTCAGCTTCCACAATGAGCAACTTCATCCAATTCTGATGAAAGCGTCCCCAATTCTTAAAGCTTGCGTAGAAATATTTCATGTCAGGGCCAAATAGGATGCAGAACACTTAAATGCAAGTGCAAAAAAGCAAGACTAAAATGCACAGACATTCTGTGGTGGTGGTTGTATTTATTTTCGTGCTTATATCCAATTAAGGTTCAAGCACGCTGTCCTGGACACACAACTCAGGTTCCTGT